>JAHHUK010000043.1:0-128158 GCA_018703695.1 Prunus fruticosa
ACCGTTCAATCTGACATCACGAATTTCAATCGAATGTTCATGTTGGAGTTTATATTTAACTAATCTTATAAGTTCCTTAAGTTTGACATACAAAGTCGGTGAGTTGCCCCGCCCGTGAATGGGCACAGTTTGATCCATAACGAAGTCCAATCTTTTAACTTGCTCATACGTAAGCACTGAAGATTGACAATCGTTGTGGAACTTGTAATGGGCCATGACGGGTTGGTGTTGTGGTTGCGTAGTAATTGTTTGATTCGTTGATGAGTTAACTGTTTGTGTTTGCTGATTTTGTTGATGATGAAAATAATTTTGCTGATGCGAATGGTGCTGCTGCTGCTGAAAACGGTGAAAGTTCAAATAATTTTGATTGTAATAATGATGGTAGTGATAATGATTATTGTGCTTGGTTGTAGTTGTAATGTTCTTATTACTAATATTGTCGTCGTTGTTTTGTTGTTCACCTGATGATTGTTGTCTCACTTCAGCCTTTTGTTGGATAACAATATTGGCTGACGGCGATACTTGTTGTTGATAGGCACTCGTCGTGGTCGTAGTCGCCGTCGTTATCGCCAGATTAGTATGGGCATCACATCTGAGAGGCGGCGGCGGCGGCTGCTGAGAACGTGCAGACTCTTGATGATTGCTTGTAAAGTCACCAACTTCGCCACCGCGGGAGACTCCTGCAGCGCTGCTGGCCGCGGCGCCCGCAGCAGTTCCGCAAGACTCGGAGGAGGCGGCTGTGGGGGCTGCGATCAGCGCCGTTGCATCAAGTGAAGCACAACTCTTCGAACCAGCACCACACTGATCGTTATCAATCGATGCTCGCTGCATGCTGCTTGAGAGTTTCGCGCTCGACCCGTTACTGCCGCTCATCATTGCCGTTGCCATCGAGAGCACCTTCGAGCGCGCCATTGTCGCCCCTTGCTGATCTCGAATTGCATCGCTCTGGGACGGTGGTGTTGCCAAGAGTGGCGCTGTCTGCCGCTTGCCGTAAGTCGCCATCGTGGTCGTCGTCTGTTGACTTGTATGTCTGTTCTCGCCGCCGTCCAGGCTGCAAGACTTCTTGCTAACAGTTTTCACGCCTTTATTGCTAGCAGGAGATGACCCGACTTGCGCGCACTGCATAATGCACTGCTTGCATTCGATGGGCGCCACGGGACCTGTGGGCCGGCACCACGTGCAATCACCCGGAGTGGCGGCTGCTGGTGGCGGTGTATCAATCAGCGAGCATGACTCACTACTGGTGGCAACACAATCCACACTGGTTCGAGGTGTAACTTGTTGCTGTTTTATCACCGATAAAGTTTGATCAATATGGCAATGCGGCGAGGTGGCGCTTCTGGCCGCGGCCGCGAGGAACTTTTGCTGTCTCTGCTGGATCTTGGCCGAGGCAGTCGTCAAGCTAGTCGCCGGTGAGTGCGGCAGCGCTTGCTGCTGCTGCTGGCGGGCTTGTTTGACTGCGACCATCGGCGAGGGGCTCGCTGAGACGGCAGCAGCTGCTGAAAGGCTTGATGTTGTCGCAGTCTTCGATGGTGGCGAAGTCGCAAGCGTCGAAGCTGCGTGCGATGATGATGATGATGGTGGTGGTGGTGGTGGTGGTGGTGGTGGTTGCTGTTGTGGTGCGGTTGTTGATGGTGCAGCGCTCGCCGTGGTCGCGCCATCGATCGTCTCACTTCTGGTTCCATTTGATTTTAGTTGCTGTTGGTGGTGATAGTTTTGGTGGTGGTGATTGTGCGACTGCTGTTGCTGATGATTGTTATCGCTGATAGTTGATTTCACTACTGCTGCTGCTACTGGCCCATCTTGTTGTTGTTCTTGTGCTAATCGTAGTAATTGGCACGAGTAATTATCATTTTGCTTGAGATGACTTGGTTCTCATTGTGCTGGTGGTGGAGGTTGTGGTTGGTTTGGTGTTGTTGTGCCACATTTGATGGCTTTGTGGTGATATTTTTTATTTGATTTTCTTGTATTTTATTCGTGGGTTTAAATTTTGCTTGCTTGATGGCAATCATCACACACAGTGAACAATGGACTGGCGCTTGCTAGCTAGCAAATATCTGGCCCGTCGGTGCGTGGACTTGACAATTCGCATATGTCACACTCTCACATGCACACTGATGGTTTGGTGTCGTTATCTCCTAGTGTTCAACTGATTGTTAGGTTGATTGATTGATTTGGCGATCAATTCGTGTTCTACTCTTCTTTTTTCTCGCTTTCCTTTTGTGTTCGAGCACGATTGTTATTTTTGCTTTTGACACTTGACGTCTTCTTCCAGATGGTGGTTGTGAGCTGCTCGCGGCGGCGTGCGTGCTTTCCTGCCTGCCTCTGACCGGCGTTCTGTAACGAAACTCGCAATATCGTTCAATCACAAATAATATCTGCTCTAAACTAACTTGACTTAATTCACTGTGTATGACTTTGATGATGGCGCTGGCCTAATCGTTGAAATCGATATCTCAGAAGCGTGTAAGTGTATCAAACAAAACCTTAGTTCCCTCTTCTTCTTTGTGCAACACAAATTACAAGGGCTACGCGCGCGCGCTCTCTAAATAATCGAATGTGTGTGTGTGTGTGTTTGTGTGTGTAAGTGCAAGTGCAGATTTGCGGGTATGCGCGCGAGAGTGTTCGCGTGTGTTTATCTCGAATCTTTGTGAAAACAAATTTGTGTGTGGCAGCGGCGCACTACTGCTGCCCGCTTGTGGTGAATGTTCGCTTGCGTGTTAATGTTCGTTCGGCGCTTTGCTCTCGCGATCTTTCTCTACCGCTCGCTTGCCCTTTTCGCCGCCGGGGTCCTCACAAACAGCTGCTGCTTCAGAAGCGAATTAAACCGGGGGAGAGAGCGAGAAAAAGAGAGATGTCGCCGCGGATTTGCAATTTTCAGTCGCGCATACACTTGACACTGACACTAACTCAACGCCGCGCGGCCAGCTCGAATAATCTCGTCGAGAGATTTCTATGATATTCGAGACCGCACCGTCGGACTTGCAATCTGCACGCTACTGTTGTTGTGCCTCACCTGAACACTCCTCTGAGCGACCAGAAAAGACAAGATGCCGTGGATGCTTATTGAGCGTTGCTTGTGTGGTTGCGGCTCGTGGTTGCAACAACTTAGCGAGCGTGGAGGTTGTAGTGTTGCGCACTCCGAGTGTGTGCGTGTGTGTACGTATGTAAGTATGTGCTTAAAATACAGATACTCAAATGCGGGCGGACGCGCGTAGCTCTCCTTTCTCTCTCTCTCTCTCCCTATTTCTCGCTATATTCGGTTCAAGTCCGCAGTGTGCAATATCTGTCTTTCTGTATCTTCTGGAGCCTCTCACTGACTGACTTTGTCTCTTCTCTAGCCGAGCTCTATGTTCATTAGTCTCATTCCTCTGCTCTGGGCTCGTTTCGTAAGACTGGGGGCTGCTGTCTGCTGCTGCTGCTGCTGCTTGGGGCTCAAATTTGAATTCGATTCGGTGGCGAATTTTGCATCTTTCACTATCGCGCGCTTCTGCCAACTGGCAGGCTTTCTCCTCTCCCCTTGTGACTCTTTCTCACACACTCTCTCCCCCTCCCCCTCACACTACCAAACTACGCTGTGAGACAACCCCGAAGCTGTGCTTTTTTGGCAAAAAGCACCCAAAGCAAAATTTGGCGGGGGGCCTGTGCTTTTCTGCAGCGCTCTGTGCTTTTTGATAGGAAAATGTGCTGCGCAAAGCGCGTGCTCTTCCTAAAAAAAGCCCTCGCTGGTGGGTCGGCAGTCGGAACGAGTTTCTCTGTCCCCCCCGACTTAGCTAATTCGACACACTCTTCTTCCCCGAAGAGGGTTGAAAACCTGTGCTTTCTTTTTTTTTCCCCCAAAATGTGCTTTGACGCACCCTAAGCCAAACACACCAAACACAGCCTTTGGCCTTTGCCTCTGACATGGTGAGTGTGCGCGAGCGAGAGCGCGCGCGCAGCAAGTGCAACAACGCCAGTTTACGCGCGCGCCTTGTTCTCCCCCGCACGCACCCCCCAGCCGCTCACAGGCGCTCAACAGATTCGCGAATTTTCGTCTCAATCGGCGCGCACTTGCAGCAACCAGATAGAAAGTTACACAGTGCGCGCAAGCCATTCCCTGTGCGTGCGCCGCTTTTCAGCTTTCCCCCACCCCCGGCGGTGTTGCGCCCTAACGCTGCAATCTGCACCACGCAAAGAGTGCACCCCTGTCAGTTGCGGCGGCTCTCTGCTTGGCTTGACTGCGCTTCATAGAGAAGAAAGAAAAAAAAATTGTGACGAGAAAGAAGAGAGGCAGCTATCTCGTCGCTCGGCTCGCCTTAGAAGGGGGACAGTATGGTGTTGCGCGCGAGAAACTGGGCGCGAGGGAACGCACACGAGCGCGGGGAAACGCGACTGGCTGTTTGCGCGCACGGAGTGGTGTGGAGGGGGGGAAAACACATATCTCATCCCCCGTCTGTCCATTAGCAGGCGATTGAACTTGTTGTTGTGTCGCGTTTCAGCTCTGTCTTTGTACGCGCCGCGACGGCACCGAGCCATCGAGAGCCTTTTCGCCTTCGAGAGTTTGATGAATCCACGGTTTTCCATCATCTATTTCTCTGATTTAAACCGGACAACAGGTGACCGGCAAAACTGCTGCCTGATACTTTCGATGGAAATTGTGCCCGAGGTTGCGGCTTGGCTCGATCAGCCAAGATTGCCTTCGTCGTCGTCGTCGTCGTCGTTGCAAGATTCTTATCGGCCAATTGGCGCATGTGCACAAGCCGCCGATTGCCAATCGTCGTAGTAGAAAGATGTCTGCCGCCGGCAACCCTTTCCGCTGCCACGAGCTGAATATGGGCAGACTGCATCAGTTAACGCCGCTCTAATTGCCACAAGTTCTCGCCTAACGCAAAAAGAAGAGTCACAACAGCAAATTTCAAAGCTCGATAGCTTTTTGAGTGCTCACTTCAAAGTATCCCTGAAGTGAGCACTTCGGCGGCATCGGCTGATTGCTCGACCTAGGGCTGCGGGCCGCAGATCGGGCGCTCGCAAACAAACATCTCGCGCGAGGATCCCACCCGACGCGCGCCGCTCGTGCGCCGACCGTGTTGCTGCTTATCGCAAACACTCACCCACACACACACACACACACACACACACACACACACACACACACACACACACACACACACACACACACACACAGGCTTGCGCTCTTTGGCACGCTTATCGAGTTTGCCTTGTGCTGAACGCCTGACTCGCAATCGGGAATGAAAAACAATCTCTGCTCCTGCTTAACTTGGCAGGAGCAGAACGACGAAATCAACACGCCCGCCTTGCCTATCAATTATGACCCCGCGACTTCTTGTTTTCCGAGCGAGCGAGCGTGTCTCTTCAAAGCGATCTGAACGAAAGGGTTGATCGCAAGTGTGGGCGGCACTTTTTTGTCTGACTGTAAGCAAGCAAGCCAGCGAGCCAAAGTCAGTCGAGTGGCGATCAGGTGAGTGGTAAAAAGAGGACGCGCGAGCTTGGTTTGGTTTCGATTGGTGCCGGCCTGGCTGGCTGGCTGGCTGGCTGGCTGGCTGGCTGGCTGGCTGGCTGGCAGGCAGACAGGCGGCGATAAGCCGGGCCGGTGGCGATAACAGGCGACAATAAAGATAGGCAATGCACGCGCGCGGGCCGCAGACTTGCGCGCGCGTGTGCTCGCGTTGATGCGACGACACAAAGCGCGCTGTGTCTCTGCGATCGTCCCCGGCGAAAGGGCCCCGCGGCGTGTCAATGGCAATTCGTACACAAACACACGGACCAGTTTATGTGAAAATCATGAGCGGCGCCGACCAATTGATTGCCTGCGCCGATGCGCGAGCGGACAGGTAGGCTAGATCTTGATGGCAGTTGAATCCGACAGACAGACTCGAGAGGGAGCGAGAAAGAGACGTCAAACTGTGTTGCCATTGCGCTCACCCGTCGTCGTCGGGCAATTGTTATGCGCGTTTTGTGTTGTTCAATCAAAATGTTGAATGAACAACACAAAACGCGCTGTGCTCTTTTGTGCGTCTAGACTCGCGCTAGCACACTGTCAGTCGTCGCAGCGCAAGATGTCAACGTTGTGCGTGCTTGTTCTCGTCGTTATGTAACAGGTGCGCTGTGTTATTCGTGCGCGCGAGAGAACAAGAACGAGAACGAGAATGTGAACGATGCCAACAAAAGTGCGAGCGTCTAATTCAACGCGCACAAGGCTGAACGCACGTTGTCCTTGTTCGCGACTCGCGAGCTAAATCAATGCGATGCAAAGCGGCAACCAATTGATGCAAAGTCGATCACAAGATGCACAAGATTTGCATTGCAAGTTTTGCGTGCAAAGTTCAAGAGCGCGCGGATTATGTGTGAGCTCGTCTGCTCTCGCGCACCGATCATCATGAGCCTGCAGTTGATGCTTTCGTAGCGAGATGGCGAGATTTGAACGCATATGAGGTCGAAATCTATTCATAGATCATCGCACAAGCGGGACGAGCCTTGCGCGTGCCAATATGTCTCGCCTTTGTGTTGCGCTCGAGCCGTACTAATCCTCGAACTCGATCAGTGGGCGCAAGTTCACTCGAGCGCCAGCCCGATAGGGACACAATAAAATGTAGCAGCGAGCGTACTCGCGCACATTGATCGGCCAAATCGATCACGCGCACCTCGAGCGGCGGCTGCTCATGTGCGCTGGCATGGATGACGCGCGCGCGTGCACGGGTACGAACTCGCCCGTGGGATGGGGGCGAGAGGCTTTGACCTTGGTGGCCTTTCCCTTCGCCACTCGTTAAGCGGTGGTGCGCCCGATGCCTCACATGCGCTCGAATGAGTGGCACGAGCCGGGCGGACCGTTCTCTCTGGCGCCGCAAGATCAGTTCGCGGTGGCACCATCCTTGAACCTGCATAAGCGCTAAAGTGCTCACAACTTCTACGCGCAAACAAGACACATTCAAATGTCGCCGACCCACGCGGATGCTCAGGTGCGAGCTGCACAATCAATATTGCACCATTGCGTCATGGCTTCATTATATATATATATATATAAATACACACATATTTTTTCTTCTTTTCTCGTCTAGCCTTGAGAAGCAAGCGCAAGTAGAGGAGTTTGAGAGCGCACAAATTGAGATGCTCGCGACGTCTCGTCAACAAGCCCGCGAAATGTCTCAAGTGTGCGTGTGTTTGTTTGCGTTCCTAGCCGGCCTGCTCACAACTTTTTCTTAACTCTCTCTCTTCTTCTTCTTCTTCTTCTTCTAGAGCACAATCCTAAGCGAGCACGGGCCGAGTTTGTTTGCATAAACTCTAATCTAGGCAAATGTCTTGAGCACACTCGCGTACTCCACCCGCTTCCTGGCCGGCTCTACTGCGCCCGGCACTCGAGGCGAACAGCTTGGGCTAGAGAATTACACGGGCGGCGGCGGCTTTCGTCATCAGGACGAATCGCAGGCCGTCCGCGAGTAGATGGTGGCGCGCGCAAATGTCACGGCATTCCGCCGCCGCGCAGAGAGCGGGCGCAGCAAGAAGAGGGGACGAGACGCTGCGTGATCGTCTTCGCAACTACCCGGCTGTTTGCGGATGGGCGGCCCTCTCGCCGCTCGTAAACGAAGATTTACGCGCAACGCGCACAAATCCAATAATGCAAATAGGCGACTCATCGCGACGATTGTTTTCGGCCCGGGCCAGACCTTCCGGCCTGTGTTGTAACCTCGGAAGCCGTTAAACAAGCGGCGGCGCACCTGTAACCAATTGCGCCTTCCAGTGTGCGAGTTTAAGAACAAGTGACAACGAGAACTGGTTTTGTTCGATATTTTTCTACCGACGACACCAATTGTGTGCTCGCTTGTCACTCTTCTTCATTCCTAGCTAACTAACAAGTTCTTTAAATGTAGTCGCCGCTAACGAAGTAATGACGATGTTGTTCATTGTTTTTCACTGTTGTTGTTGTTGTTGTCGTTGTTGTCGGGGTGAGAACAGTGAGAGTTTGCGCCACAGTAGTTAGACCAAAACATGGCGAGTTGTCTGCGGCCAATAAACAACTCCACTCTGGACCCGGTTAGCGGCACTTGTCGCCGAGCGAGTGGCACCAGCTTGCTTGCGCCTCTACTTCTGGATCACTCGATCCAGGAGCAACACTCGCAACTGCCGCCATCCAGTGCGGCTCCCTCAAGTCATGAGCAGCTGGCGCACAGTAAACTTCTCGCTCGCGCGCCTTCTTCCACTCGAGACGACGGGCCCCTGGCGGCCGAGCTTGCACAGCCTCGCAAACAAGCCTCTCGCATATTGGCAGCCGCCGGTCCCGAGCATTCGATCACCGTTGCTCACCATTGCGCTATGAGGCCGACGGCGACGATGATGATGATGATGATGATGATTGCTGCCGTTTGTGAACAGTTCTCGGACTCGGCACCATGGAACAGCCATGAAACAGTCCTTCTTTGGTTAAGTATAGACTAGCGCGCTGCATGAGAGAACGCGCGCCAAGCTTGTTAGACGCAATCGCATGCTAGCGATCGATTCGACTGCACGACGGCTGGCGCAGCCTCGCGTCGGCGGCGCGAGCGCGAACGCGACCGCTGGCGAGAAGGCGCCCGCATCGCGGGAGTCAGAGTTGGATAATTCCATTTGCTGGCATTTGAATGTCAGCTTGCCGCTAGCGCTATTGCTGTAACAAAGTTTACTTTAGCTCAAGCAGCGCACGAGAACAACTGTAACCACGGCTGTTAATTTGTTACGCATTCGTTTGCCATTTCGCGGGGCCGTTTGCTCGCGCCTGTCTCTGCGAGCCTATCGCTTGCCAGAAAGACCTAAGCTGCAGCATCTCGGACCAGGAGCCGGGTGGCCTCGCGTCGACCACACGAATTGAACACACAGACACACACCTGAACTAATCTGCGACCCCACCCGGCCCGGCAGCTCTTAATCAACTTTTCGGTTCGTGCGCGGGCGGGCCCAGTGTCGATTATGAGCGCGAACGGTGCCATATCGGTCACAATAAGCTGTCGCGGCGCTGGTGGCGCCACAAATGACGATTGACATTCGCAACACAACGGCCGCAAACGTGGTGCAGTTTGCACTAGCAGTAGTTTGCACTGTTCTGCAACAACAATGCGGTGCAATCGAGAGACAGCTTTAATGTGGCAAACTTGCTCGCTCGACCACAGAGCGCCAGCAGCTGCCAGTTGTCGTCGTCGACTGTCAACTGGCTCGCGCGCTAATTTGCCCGCCGCCCCCCCGCCCCCGCCGCCGTGAGCTCATCGAGTTCACGCTACGGCTTCACCCATTCAAAGCCGAACATACGCCCTCGTGCTCGTCGCTGTCTGTACACTTTATCTGCACACAATTTAACATTGCGTTTGAAACAGCATGACAGGACGAGCGACTCTTAAAATTTTTAAATTAAATTTTATAATATAGACATAAGTTTAAAACCGATCGATTGCATGAGCGTGCTTTCCATGCTCGCGCGGCGCATGCGAGATTTGCGAGAAAGCGACGCGCGGCCTGACCCGGCCTACGTTGAAGTCATCTGACCCGAAAACTCCATGATACTTCATGTTGAGACCATTGATAGCTTCTACAGAATTGATAGTAGGTACTTGCATAGCTTGATTTAGCTTGACTAGGCTAGGGCCTGTTAACTTGATGCCGAATAGTGGAAATTCGCGTCGCCCGAGGATAACTTTTGTTTAGCCAGCGTAGCGAGAGCATCGATATTGATAACTGTCTGCCCGTTCGTTATCTTAAGCTTGACATAACCTGGACTAGATACTTTGTTAGTGGCTTCTGTTAATAATGTCTTCCTTTCATAAATTGGAATCTTATTTTCTAGGCAAAACTGGTGATCAATTGCTGTAATATTAGCTCCAGAGTCAACCAGGCCACAAACTTCTACTTGGTCATTGATTGTTAGCTTGATGAAATCTAATTCCTCTTCTAGGCTGTCGTTTTCAGGTGAACTTGCCGATTCAATTTTGTTGATTTCTTCTTCCTCGAGTAATACACAAGACTCATCATCTGACTTATCGCACCCTCTGCCTGCGCGGTACAGCGGTTGCTCGCCGGCGCTCAATGGTCCTGACACTACTACACCGCCACCCAGAACAACACCCCCCCCACCCCCACCTTCCTTGAGGAACCATTACGCTCTCAGAACGGCAGCATAGAGCGCCACACTCTATCCAGAAGGACCACTTAAATCTTCAGTTCATTCTTAAAACATAACGTTTCAAACTTCTCCTAGGGTTTGCTTCCATGATTAATGTCGTACTAACGCTATAAATGCTGTATCAAATATTCTACGTAAACGCCTCAAGCCACGCTATTAAGCAATCGGCATACAGAACACGCCTACAGCAACCCAGTGGCTAATCCCGACCTACAACCACATGCGACACGCCGCGCATCTCCTCTGCTCTGCTAGCGCGTGAGCCAGCCGTTCGCTCTGCGTGCGTGGGCGGTCGGGCCTGCTCACTCGCCCCGATGGAAACAACAGGAACGGGTCTAGGGGCACCCCCAGAGATGGAAACCGTTACGCTCATCAAGAGTTGGCAAAACGGAAAGATAAAGGCGCCGTCTGCCTCGGGGCTTTTTTTCTCTCTCTCTCTCTCTCTCTCTCTCTCTCTCTCTCTC
This sequence comes from Prunus fruticosa, assembly GCA_018703695.1. Taxonomy (NCBI): domain Eukaryota; kingdom Viridiplantae; phylum Streptophyta; class Magnoliopsida; order Rosales; family Rosaceae; genus Prunus; species Prunus fruticosa. The sequence continues at coordinate 10,606 of JAHHUK010000043.1, forward strand.
CCTCTCTCTCTCTCTCTCTCTCCCTCCCCTCTCTCTCTCTCTCTCTCTCTCTCTCTCTCTCTCTCTCTCTCTCTCTCTCTCTCTCTCTCTCTCTCTCTCGTAAGCGGCCGGAGACGTCGAGCGAATCCGAGCGGATGCCCGTCCCTGGCCGACGAGGTCCCATCACCGCTAGATGCGCTACGAGTTCACGGCAACAACGATGATCTGCAACACAAACAGTAGCTGGCATACAGCGCCTCGCAGACGAGCTAACTGTGCGACTAATTTGTTGCTCATCTAGCGCAGGCGAGAGCGCAATCAACGGGCCGGCCGCCCGCGTATGGGCCCGGCAGGCTTGATCTACTTTCGACAACAACAACAATCTATCTTTCATGGGCCGAGCACAGGACCACGGTCCCTCTACAGTGCCGTCATATGCAAATCATCTAGCGCGAGCCTTGCGTAAACAACGCTCGCCGCTGCCACCACCACCCCCGCCGTTATTGACTAGCGACGATGGGGTAAATAATTTCCTCTAAGCGCTAGGCTCTACCGACCCGCAAGCGCCAGTGGTCTTATGTAGCGCGCATAAGTTCGCCCCCGCACACTTCAACCAAGCGACGATGACGCAAGCCCTTCAGGGCCATGGCCCCGCATGACTATTCTGCTAAAACAATAGCTCGTCCGCTTGCTCCTCGCTCGCTCGCTCGCTCGCTTGGATGAGAAGAGAACAGCCGTCCGCTCATCGCCGGGCTGACCAGCTACCGCCTTGTCTGGTGTTAGCAGCGACACTTCACGCGCGCCGATGAATATCAATCAAGTGGCGCCTAGTCGAGTGTCGTCGGTGTCCACTTGAGACTCAAAACCAATGACTAGCGCCGGTGGTCAGTCATATGTGGCGAGAGTCTAATTTCATTAGCAGAGTGCGGGTTGACGGGCGAGACGGGCTCAATTTCATGGTCGCACCTATCAAGTGGCCGCTCTCAGTCGACTGCACATATGCGTGCGCCTGTTTGCGCATAAACAGGAGCGGCGCCTCTATCGCCTCTAGGCGCGCTGACTTATTTGCATGAGGAAGCGATAAAACGGCGACGCACTCGCCAGGTGGCCGCTGCCGCTCGAGCCGGGCGACGTTTCGATTGTTGTTGACAGAAAAAATCTGAGCGCGGCGTTCGTCGCACCGTCCACTTGGGTCTCGCTTCGACTTGAAATTACCGCTCGCTGTTTGTGTGTGTGTGTGCAGAACTCGTCGAGACTGACAGTGGACGAGAGGCGCTCGCTACTCTCACACAAAACTCAACGGGCCGTCGTCGAGTTCCGGGCAAACACGAGCCCCCGTCTGCCTCAAAGACACTTCCTGGTCTTTAGTCGCCAAAGCTCAATTCATAGACGCTCGAGAACAGAGGGCGCCAGTTTTTGCGAACGGGGCCATATGCTCACTGTTGGCCAGTTTGTCAGCTGGCTGCGCTCGAGTCCAACTAGCGGATTGCAAGTCGCGCGAGCCAAAAATAGATTGCGACAAGGAGGCGGCTGCGGTAGCGGCGAGGGAAAGGACCCGTTAATGTTGAGCAGTAGCAGCTGGCCCGCCGGCCGCCCAATGATTGGATTTAATCGGCGTGCGCGCGCGCGTGCCTGTCTACGGGGCACAGCAAACAGTCGCTATATGTCTGTAGTGTACTAAATCCGTTGCGTACTCCATTGTTACGCGCAATAAGCGTGACCTGCGACCTTCGTCTCTCGTCACGGCTCGGAGGCTACCAGGCGCGTGCTTACACGCACCGCCTACGCTTCTCAGACACGGCCGCAAAGAGTATCTTTTGGCTGGATTTAACATCGCGCGACATTCGCTAAGGCGAGCGCGCGTCCAGATGATCACGTCTAAGATCAAATCATCCCTCGGCGCCCATACCAGGCTAATGATTTCTGCACGTGGGCCGCGATCTCCAGTCTGGCGTGAATACTTTACGCGTAGGCGGCTTCGCGAGACACGCCGAGACAAGTCGATTGGTATCGCAATATTATTGCGAGTTGATGCCAACCGCTCAGGTGAGTATGATGAGCAGCAGGTTTGATTGGCGGATTAAGACTGAACGTCCTGAACGAAATGCGCGAAACAATTTCCGTCAACTTGACCCTGGCGCAGCGTCCGTTCGCGCCCAGTCCATGCTCACAATAACAACAACAACAACAACAAGCGGCGAAAACAAAACAAGGACGGTCGGGCCAGCTCATCGGTTGGCCCCTTTGGTAAGCAGAGACGGCAGCGCGCGGACTCTGACGCGCAATAACGGCCAGCCTACCATATGGACACATATTGGCTCAGCGCGAATAAAGTTAGCCACGCTACGGCGGCCCCTTCTCCTCTCCTTCTCGCTTCTCGAGTTGAACTTGAATTGCGTGCGTGCGCGCGCGCACGAGCACGAAATCGCTATACGATATACGCGACTGGCCTGGCAGCCGCTCGCTCAAAGTGTGATTCTATGTGACAGAGCCTCCCGGCCTGGGCGCGAGTGCGCAGCATACGACGAGCTAGAAGTGTCTTGCGCCGAGCACGCAGAAGCTCGCTTGCGGCTGACCGCCGGTAACTTGTCGCCCCGAGCGTCATAGGCTATCAACTCAACTAAACCTCATCGAGACAATAGAACAACAGGCTCTCGACGCCAAACGTCATTGCTAGATAGAGTACTTGCGGGCGGGCGGAGTGTAAATGTTATGGGGGTTCATAGACATGCACGTACGGAGAGCTACTGATCACTGGTCTAGATATTGAGCATGAGCATTTATGGCATGACTTGACATGTGGCAGCAGCAGCAGCAGCAGCAGCACCAAGTGTGCGCTGGCACTTGATTGTGGTGAGATCTCCCTTACTCGTGGAACTTTCCCCCATTCCCTTTGTGTATGCGTGTGTGACATCACAGCATCAATAATAATAATAATAACAACATTAATATATACTACCAAGGCGGTTTCTAGCTAGACTCGCAGACGAGTAGACAGGTGCTGATTGGCATGCCATAGCTCCCTCCTAGAATAGATTGCATCCAGTAAATACAGGTTTCTTCCTCACGGCTAACTGACTAGACTTGCCGCCAGTGCTAAATTTTGTTCGTGCTCCCGGGCGCTCGAGGTCTTCACGCATCTTACTAAACGCCGTGTTGCCCACAACAGTCGACAAGTCCAGGCCTGTGGTCAAATCTATCGAGGCGTCGTGATTGAGCCCAAGCACAGCGGGCTTACTCTTGATACGAATCTCTCGCTCGGGTATCACTGGCTCGCCATTTGGGCCGCCCAACGTCTCTGGCAAGTGATAGCAGGCAATCTCCTCGTCCAGCGAGGACCGCGGAAAGTAGCAATAGAAGGTGGTGGCGTACGTCTCCATGTGCTTGACATGCACAACAATCCTGTCAAACTCGTGGCTCTTCTTCTCGAGCATACGGCGAATGGTTCGCAGTTGAATTTGACAGTTTACTTCGAGTGGCAGGTTGCATTTGGAGGTGGCCAGCGGTGGCATCACAATAGTTCGGATCTTTTTCTCAATCATTGTTTCGAGCATACGAAAGTAGGTATGAAATAGGGCAGTCTCGGCGGCAGTTTTGTACTTGGGCTGATACTTGGGCGGCACGGCGTGTATTATGTGTTTGTAATTTGAACGGAAACCTGACGTTACACGAACATCGCCCGTTGAGCACGTCTTGCGCGAGTTACGTAGGTAATCCGCAAGCTCGTGCCCGGCTATCTTGGAGACATAACTCAACTCGGTCATGCTCTCGTTTGTAGGGTTTACAATGGCATCGGCATTCAACAGCTCAATATCACCATCGTAGAGAATCACACGTCGGTTGATGTCCTCACTTATTGGCACGGGGGTCCTAGGCCATCTACGGGGCGTGCCAGCGCTCTTGAAGAGCTCCAAATCTGTCTCAGTAAGTTCACTTGATTTGGGCACCTGTAGTGCCTTCACTTCTATTGAATCCATTATTTTTGCCTCGGGATCTTCTAGACCTCTATCTAAAGTCGGCGGTGAATGAACAAGATAGCTGGCTATACTGTGATGGACCATAAGGTGTGAGATGATAGTCTGTACAAATTTGGGTAAAAATCTGGTAAGTTGAACGGGTTTTGCAATATTGAACAATGCTCGTAGAAGACGCTAACCGTGAGTCAGGTTGTGCCGGCAAGAATTCGCCGTCGCCTGGCTATCGCTCGCTCGTCCCCAAACGCACGAACGCAAGCACGCACGCACGCACGTTGAAGCAAACAAATTTCCATCGGTTTCTTTAGATTGTTACACTTACAACTTAGAGATCGACAAGCGAATCCATTCCAACTCTTTCCCCGACAAGACACCTGGCAAATCTGTCAAAGTCAACCAATCCAATAATCATCTTAGAGTTGGACCAAGATCACTAAGTGATGGCCGGCATAGCCCAAGCGCGACTACAGGAGGAGAGAAAGGAGTGGCGAAGAAATCATCCCTTTGGGTTCATAGCCAAGCCTAAGAAATTAGACGATGGTTCGATGTCCCTCATGCACTGGGAATGTGCTATCCCAGGTAAGAAGGATACAATATGGGAGGGCGGCCTTTACAAGTTAACAATGACATTCAAGGACGATTATCCATCAACACCTCCAAAATGCAGATTTGAGCCGCCATTGTTTCACCCGAATGTTTATCCATCAGGCACAGTTTGTTTATCTTATTGGATGAGGAGAAGGACTGGAGACCCTCTATAACTATTAAGCAAATTCTATTAGGAATCCAAGCACTTTTAACTGAACCAAACGTCAAGGACCCCGCCCAAGCTGAAGCTTACACATCATTCACCCAGAATAGAGCTGAATATGAGAAGAAAGTGCGCCAGCAGGCCTTGAGGTTCGCACAAGCAACGTGATGATATTTGACTTTATTGACTAGCTGAATGATTAAGTTTGTTGTCATAATTGACGTTGTTGATCTTGTGGGCGCTTATTGCCTGAGTCGGCTTCTCTCAACCACAAAACCAACGGCAACAACCACCACCACGACCAATACGAACATCTCAACTCTACCAATGTCTGTCTGATCGTCGCCGAAGCGTTTACTAACTGAATTGGCCGTCGCGGGCGAAGATGGCCAGCGTAAGCGTCTTGGCATTGAGAGCAAGGTGAGAGGAGGGACTTGACCGCTACGCCTCACACACAGGTGTGGACGACAGGTTCTTCCTCACCACGCCGGCCAGGAGTCTCCCACACACACACACACACACACACACACACACACACACACACACACACACCTCCACCACCATCATCACCATCACAAGATGCGCAGATGCAACCACATAAACTCACAAACGCTTACTCACTCATGCAGACGGCTGAACCTGCTCATTAAAACTTACTCTCATGATCTTACATCTCTCATATCTCTCCGTCCTTGCCGCGGGACTAACCTAATTTCCCTTCGTTCTCTCGTTTAGCGTTCGTTTGTGCGAGTGTTTATGTGGCTCACTTGACGCGAGCGGAAGACACACTCCCTTATTGCATCATGACACTCGGATTTGGTATCGATATTTACTTGTCTATTGAACAAATCAAACACAACATATATTCATTTTGTTGATCTCCAACCTAGCAAGACAAAAAGTATGCAGACCCCATCAGGAGAGCGGCAACATAGAGCTGCACGAGTGGCCGCTTGCCGTTGCTTGTACGCTACCTTGGGCATACTCACAACAGTGTCAGTTCTACCTCAATGTATCGAAGCATTTCAAGACACAGATTGCGGAATCAACAGGTTCAACAACGAAAGTCCGCTGACAGAAAGGATTGTCGGTGGCAACAATTCTCTGCAGTAAGTTATCTAACTCGCGACCGGCCAGAGCGTACTCCGTGTGTGAGACACTGACCAGTTGGGCTAACCAAGGTGACTCCTCCCCAATTAAAATCCGCAACCTCGATATATGTGTAGCGGTGAGTGGCCGTGGCAAGTCTCAGTCCGTCTGAATCACCCGCAAGCTGGCAAAGTCGGCCATTGGTGCGGTGGCACTCTCATCAACAAGGAGTGGATCATCACGGCAGCACATTGTATCATAAAGTAAGTGTCGCTGAAAGTGAAGCTTATTACACTATTTTCAGTTTCTCAGATTTAACCCAACACATTCGTGTCGATTAACACACAATCAAAAGTCCGCTTTTCACACTTCCACAAGCAATGTTCTGGGAGGTACGATTGGGCGAGCACAATCAGAAGAACACCGAGAACGAGGAAAAGACGTTTAGCATCTCACATGTATTCCACTATCCCTGGTACAGAGGTTACGACAACGATATTGCTGTGATGAAATTATCCGAACCAATCAAGGTGACAGAGTATGTGAGACCAATTTGTGTTCCCGACGACAAGACATCGTTCTTTGGTAAGGAGTGCGTCGCCACCGGCTGGGGCAAGATCGACTACAACAAGAAAGCGTCTAATATTTTGCAAAAAGTCGCCGTTGATGTTTACGAGTTGAGCGAGTGCCAAAACGCCTACTATCCAAAGTTTAGGATTAGCATTGATCGGTGGCATCTGTGCGCTGGCACGCGAGATGGCGGCCGCGGCACGTGTCACGGTGACAGCGGAGGCCCGCTGCAATGCCGTGTCAACGGCAAATGGATGATTGCTGGAATAACATCGTTCGGTTCTGGTTGCGCCAAACCGGGTTTCCCCGATGTGTTTACAAATGTTCCCTATTTTACCAATTGGATCAAGGAGATCATGAAATCGACCAAGTGATAGAATAAATCACAAATATGATCGACACGTGCGCTCTGAAAAGTGCATGGGTGCATGTAATTTTGTATGTGATGAGTCTCATCATTGAATAGCCAAGTGATGCTGATTTTTTGATCGATATGGACCCTCAATATTAGCCAGGTCGATGTCAATTACACGCCACCTAGCTATTGCAGTCGATGACTTATTTGTATCATTTGTGTTGCTTCAACAACTTCTTGACCTCATTCACGGCCTCCTTGTCGTCCCATTTTCCAGAAGTAATGTACTTGGTGATTAATCCATTTAGCAAACCTATGGCACGTTCCCTGTCACGTTTGAGCCTCAACAAAACCTTGGCCAGCGCCAGCTTGTTTTTAGAATAGGAATCCTTATCCACCTGTTCAGCTTTCTCAAACATTCACAGAGCAACCTCGATATCGGCGTCCGGCAGCTTGCCGGAGGCCAAGTTGGCCAATTTTCTCCTCTACAATGGGACTAAGTAGCAGCAGAGATGCCACTCGCCCAACAAAAAGAGGCTGGTCGCGCCATATGGCGTATACTCAGCTGCTTTCTCTAAATGCCGGCGCAGGTTCGATGCAATATCCACTCCTTGGTGCCCTTGTTGCTAGCCACGGCGTCAAGCAAAATAGCCGCCCATGTGTGTGCCAGACCATTTCTGTCGTCGAGTTCCACGGATTGCTTGACATGCTCGTAGGCAGCCTCGACGAACTCGGCATACTTATCTCACGAGAATTGTTTTGCAATCTGAAATTCGGCATGAGCAACACACTACAAGACTTACTCGTTACCCTCCCAGTCGGGTTGCTTCCTCAGCAACTCCAAAACCTCCGTGAATTTGTCCGTGTCAAATAACCTGCCTGCCTCAGCGAGGATTGCTTGAGATACGCCCTTCACATTGTCACCAATGATAATGTTCTAGGGGTTATTGTCGAATATGGGCAGAGAGGCAGCAAGCAATAGAGATTTTGGGTGATAATTCAATTTGTCCGATGGAAGTCCTTTTTAGATCTCGCAAACCAATTTGGTTGAGCCCTAAAGCTGGTTTTTTGATAGGTCCACCGATTCTTCTGGTGCTCGAGTCCAATCTCGGCCATGCAAACATTTTCAAGATTGCCAAGTAGTTTCATTAGGATCGGACTCTGCTGATACTATAGTTGCCTGTTAAGCCGGCAGCTGCGGGTGGGCTAGCATTTTGCCAATTCCGACACAGGTAGCGAGGGGTTCGGTATAGTCTCGAGTTCAGTTTGGGGATGAGTGTTGCTGGACCATCACACACACCTGTTCGCACTATCGCTGCTCGTTGCGCTTGAGCGAGACAGGGCATGCAGTGCAAAAAATCGAGATGCGATTTTTGGACATGAACACGAAGCTCCTATTTATTAGACTCAATACGTGAATATATCGTAAGCTAGTGCTAATGATTTGGCCACTGGTCCACACAGTGTTTGTCGCAGCAGTTCAGCTTGACCTCTTCTTGCTTTTCCTAATGTATTTACTCTGTCTAGTTGCAAATTCTGTAAATGTTATCGTAACGTCGTCAACTGTGACCGAATGTTGAGTGAATCGCTTCTTGTCAATTATGAGTCCGGTTCTACCGGTTGAGGTTGGTGGTAGATATTTTATCAGATTGCCATTGAGTTCGATTGGTCGAATTTTGAATGGATTGTCCTTAGGTGCTATGGTTTCATCACCATCAGGCGTCGTGGCAGGTGACTGACTGTGATCGGGAGGTGGTGCTGAAGTGGTGGGCTCAGGCGAACTGAGTGAATCTGGCGAGGCCGACATCATTCGAACATCTGTTTCTGAAGATTGCGATGAGGAGTCCGGTGAGGCAGATGCCATTCGTTGTTGCGAAGAAGGTGCAGGAGATTGCGAGGATAGCGGTGTGGCCGACCTAACTTTCGGTGTGGGTTTGGTAACTTTGGTTTGTTGTCTAATTTGCTCCTGCTGTTTAACAACTTGAGCAACTATTGTGTCTGCGGTACATCTAGGTTTCCTAGTTGATGTTCCTCGTCTCATTTCACACATTTCACATTTGAACTTGTCTGCTGAGTTCTTGTAGGTGCAAAGAGTACAATTCCACCAGCCGACATCGCCACCGTTCTGCTCACCATCATCAGCCATGATGAAAAGCTCTTGGTGGGTTTTGCGAAATATCCTTCTAATGTCTGTCAATAAAAAAACCTAATATGAGGCAGTTGTTTTACATATATTTTCTTGTAATAATCTAGGTGAGCATTCCATCAAAATAATCGAATAATCTGAGTCCGGAATATTTGGCATCCCTCGATTGCAGGTAGAGGGACTTTAGACGATGTTTGCAACAAAGGCAACAATGGCGTGCGCCTAAAAACTGCCCGGGACGACAATTCCCACTTCAAGGAAAGCGAAGCGCTGTGAGCTGGCCCGCGTCGAGAGCAGACCCGGTGGGCGGAGACATGGATAGACTGCAGAGTGAACGAGGCTCGGTAAAAGTACCGCTTCGCGCAGGGAGTGACGGAAACAACTTGCTATACAATGCGAACTGCAACGATGCGCCAATTTGCGCTGATCTGGTTGCGCTTGTCTGATTCACGACGCTGATGCACTGCAAATGCAAAGCTCTTTATTGCTCAAAGAAACTGATTGCAACAATCGTTAATGAAATGCAACCGGGAGCAAGTTTGATTCCAAAAGGGTAATGATAGTAATGATTGACATCTCCTGGAGCATCATGACATCACTACACTGGTCGATCGTTTCATTGGGAACTCGTGACGATTCTATCGGATGTGCATTTGAGTGTTTTTGATTTTTATTCCAGCGGTCATAGTTGGATTGCCAAGGCGGGGGGACTAGAGCGAAGCAGATAATATCTTCAATTTTTCTTCCTACCATCGTGGTTGTTACTTTGCCGCGGTCCCAATGTATTCAGACGGCGGTAGAACAGGAGATATGGTGTGCGGGTAGAGTCTGTATTTTCAATACGGGGCGCTGGTACTACCTTGAGGTTGCTATCGTCGCAACGTATCCATTGACTACTGCCAATATGATACACGTCGGTTAGATAATGTCCTTTCACGGCCTCTTTTCCCTCATGGTATACAACTGGAGCGATGATAAGATTCAAGTTAATGACATGTCGATTGATTGGGATACACTGAGGATTATTGATTGAAACGGCACTGGTAACTCACCTGCTAGTAATTTGTAAGTTCTCGAATTCGCCAAACTTTTCCCGGGATTCTTATCATGCAAACAGCCCTCGGGTAACTCAAAATCTATTGGATATTCAATCCTCTTCATTAACTTCTTAAGGCCGTGATCTTGTGTATAAATGAATTGTTTCAAATGTAGGATTAATATGGGTGGTAATTGGTCTAACGAGGTCCTGCGCTGGGCATCTAATTTCTGTTTCGTTTTAGAACAGTAAAAGTCTTGTATTATTTCTGTAGCCGTGAAAGACTTAATTGCATCTTGTAGAGATTTGACGTTATCACTCTATTTGGTGGAGGAAGAAAAACGTGTTAAATGAGAATTCCCGGTTGATCACACAATGTCATTATTTAACATATCTTGGATCCGTTACTTACCGAGATATCAAGTTGTAGGTCGAAGAAAGGTGAGCGGTGACCACATCGGTCCTTACCAGCCGTACGTATGGAGAATAGTGATCCACCAAAAATTTCTTGGATGGGAGTGTTAACGACCTTAGCCGCTCTTATTGGGAGCGAACGATTTTTAGCGCCTACCTCCCGCCATAAGTTATCATCGTTATTAGCATCAACATTGCCATCTTCTGCATCACTGAGATGACCGTTCTGTTTGTTAGAGTTTTCGTGTGCATACTGCAAAGTCTCACTCAATCCTATCATTTCTTCATGTAAACCATTAAGGACTGACGACAAAAATTCCTCAGCATCTTCTTGAGCACCTGTGAAAGAGCGGATATGATACATGATGATGTTGTTAGAATTCAGTAGATAAATTGCAATTAGTGTGAATATTCTCAATATATACACAATCATCTTACCTCTCAGACACTCTGATTTGATATGACCCAGCACGTTATAAATACACTTTGGTTCTATGGCATCAGCTTTCAAATAATTCATTTGCAACTTCTGGTCCGCCGTGTTAGACTGTTGCTTATTCTTCTTGTTTGCATCGAGTGGCGGGAAGTTTTGGAACAATTCAGCAAAACTGTCGAGTATAGGAGTGCATGAGCTTTCTCTCTTCATTACTCCTAGATCACCGATTTCTTTCATGAGATTGTAAAAGGGTGGACATGCTATCAGGGCTTGGAGTGTTGAGTTGATATAACAACCGTTGCCTTTGTTGATAAAACCTCTTGGTCTCAGCAAAGGTAAGGAATGCTTCAAGTAGATAGAGTTAATCTTTTGTGCTAGCTTAGGACCCATCTTGTCTAGTGCTCGCAGAGCTGCATCTTGAGATCGTTGCTCTTTCGTTGAAGCATTTGTCTTGATTGTCTTTTCTAATCTGATGTCACCTTTCAAAGGGTTTTTTGGACTGTCTTCTTCAGAATTGTCAGAATCGATGACAGCATTAAGCTCAGTCTCGCCGTTTATTGATGAACCGCGGTACGCAGTGCCATCTGCTTTAAACAAGCTTGCCCATGACTTAGATGAGGCCGAACCCCAGGGACCGGAAGAAGCCTTGCTGTTACTTTCTTGGCTATTCTTGAATTTCTCATGCTCTGTGCTATCGTCTGGACAGCGGTTTTCTACCTGTTTAGTCTGTGGATTATTGCATTCCTCTTTGGAAGACTGGATCTCTTCTTTCACGATCTCGGTACACAACTCTCTTGACAGCTTTGAAGTATTCACATTAGATTGCATGTTTTGACTCGCTTCAGTTACTTTTGTCGCATCCTCGACGATTTGTGGTTGAGAAGACTCATTGCATGTAACTGTATCATACGATTGTTCAGCGCTAGAGTCTGTTGGTGTTTCAGTAACCAATATATCTTGCTCTACTTGACCGTTAGAATCAACAAAAGCTTGGTCATTCGAATCAAAAACTTTCGGAAGAGACTTCATGTCTATGTCAGTTCCTGAACATTCGTTAGTGTGGGCGCTCATTTGCTGCTGGTGATGGTCATGCTGATCCTGGTCTTGTTGTTGCTGGCTATGGTTCTGGTATTGGTTCTGTATTGGTTGGTACTTTGAGAATTCCTTGAGCTTGTTCGGTCTGGGGTGATGCGAAAGAGAGCGTTGATTTAATGATGCATTAGGTGGCTGACTTGATTGTGTTGCAACTGGTTGACGGTTTGGGACTACTGCGTTGGCCGTCGGCACAACAAACGGCATAGCATATGGCTGCAAATTATAAGGTATAATGTAATGTGCTGCATAGGGTTGGAATATTGGTGGACCACCATAAACGTGGTGGGGTGGGGGTGGACCATAGCCATGTGTCTGGGGCATTGGTGGCATTGCGTAGCCGGTGGGCTGAGGAGAGGTCATATCCATTCCCATCACAGAATTCATATCACCTGCCATCGGTGGCGGCATCTGTGTGGCGGCTGAATGAGGTGGCACAGTTGTTGCAGATTGTGTTACACTGTTTGTTGTTAGTGTATTAGGGAGGCTGGTCTCATATGACCCTGTAGTCTTGGCGGGAACGTTGTTGGGTGCCGTCGTATCTAATGAGCTATTTTGAGAAGTTATAGGGTAATTGGTTCGGTTTTTGTACTCTAGGTTGTCATTACGATTACTACTAGCGCTAATATCATTACTAGTAAAACTATTCTCAATTCCTGTAGAGACTATTATGGGGCTTGTGTTGTTGTGCAAATCGTTCTGAGATGCATCCAGAGGCAATTGGGGTCGTTGATCATCAAGCTCAGGATCCACATAGCTTGGTGGGGGTGCAGTGTTGTTTGCTCGGTTGATTGCTGCATGGCTATTGTGGTTTAAGTGGCTACGGTGAATGTTATGGTGTACTTGGTTGTTATGATGATGATGGTGATTCTGGTCGGGGTAGTGCTGGTCTTGTTGTTGCTGTTTTTGTGGCCTACTAGTTTTTATCTGGGATGAAGGCGGATATTGTTGCGGATGCTGTAGTTTACTTTGGTGCTGAGGTTGTACTTGTTGTTTGGGTGGCTCGGCGAAATTTACAACTGATGTGTCTGCTAAGATCTCATTAATTAGGCGACGTTCCTCCTCACTCGCAGTGCTTAGGTCAAGGAAACTCATCATCTTATTGCTGATGACCCAGACTTTATGCTTAGTATAGATGTTATCAGGGTGCTGGAGAGAGAAAGAGAGATAGGGGAATCCTTAGCGAGCTATGTAAGATGGTCGCTTAATGAGGGGAAGATTATATCTTTGATTCGAAAAAAATATCAATTGTCTCATGGGCTAATAAACTCATATGAAATGATTTCTTTCAGAGATGATGCTTCTGACTCGGTTGGTGATCTTAAGCCTCCTCTTGTTGCTAATATCTTGCGTCCTTTTGTTACAAAAGAGAGATATACTCGGCCTAAATGTATGATGGTACGCCTCTATCTTAAGTTTTATGTATGCGTGGTGTTCATGAGTGGGTGCCTATGTGCATTGGTGACTATGATTAATTATCGATAGTAATAAATATATAGAATGTGTCTCATATATGCTAGATTGTTAGCGAGTTCAGGAGAAATTGGTCAGACTCTTGACGCGGGGCTGCGGCGGCGACTCGCGTTGGTTTCGGTGCGTTGCTTCATTTTTGGGCAGGCGTCGTGTTGCCGTCGTCGCAGCCCGGACTCAAGTCCCGAAGCAAGCGTGAAAAAGTGTGCATGTGTGCAATGTGCTTGTGAGCCCCACGGGCGCTTGTGTGCTTAAGGGTATGTGTAGCTCTACAGTATCAATTGCACAGGAATGTTCGCGTGCATTTGTACATCGGATGCTGCAAGATCACAAAAACACTCATGAGGGCCGGGCGGCTAATTCGAAATGTTAGATGCTGTATCACTGCTCCAAGGAGTTTGTTTCTAGGTAATGCTCCCCACCTACTTAATTAATGATTAGAAGATGCCCCATCGATCATGTGATTCTCAAATCTAAATTTTCGTGTAACTTTATCGATCTAAAATTACATAAGAGTGTTGTAGGCAAATTGTCAGAGTCAGCTTGGAGGTTTGAGATTGTGACCGGATAACCACCTTGAAATAATCAAGTCCAATCATAACGAACACACATGCACACTGCTTGTGCGCATTGATTCGTAATGATCTACAATTCGAAGAAATGACCATCACGATCTCGTTGAGCACCGGAGAAACTATATGTGTTTTATTGAAACTGTAAAGATTCCTCGTCTATTAGGTGTTCAAATTAACAATAACTTATATCTCAGTTAGGCACTCAAGATTAGGGCAGATGTTCGAAACATGGGCGAATTCAGGCTTGCTTTTGCTACTTGTTGTCCCTTTTTTGAGCCATAAGGGATTGCCACTAGCAGGACCACCGGCACGCGTTTTCAGAGCACTATCAGAGTTGATAGTGATTTGTCGAGATCTGAGAGCACAGTTAAGTTGGTTAGTCTGTTAGTAGAAGCAAAAGCATGTTAGTGAGGATGCAGGGCAAATTAGAGAGAGAGTTATTGAGCTAGCGATTAGTATTAGACGTGCGCTTTGTCAGCCACCTCTTAATTCGCGTACCTTTAGAATTCACAATCTGGTTGTTTGAATAATTAATCGCACCAGGCCCACTAACCGACAGGGTTTTGTTGATGTTGGACATGGAACTAGTGGTCGGCATGTTTTCTCGAACACCGTCCCTATGCAAACTATGATCACGCTGAGCATTCCTCCTACCTAGAGTTTGAGTTCCGGTGAGTACCTGTGATCTTGGATCAGCAGCTGCATTGGTGGAATGAGTGTTCATAATTCCTTGAGACTCTTGCACCGCGTTTGCCGCAACCACTTTCACTGCGGGCCTACGTGAGAAACCAAAAGTTGGATCATCAGCGTCATCCATCTTGAAGTTGGAAGCTTGCCTCTTGTTAGCATCATCCATTAGAGTTTTCTGAAATTCATTACCTTGATTGGAAAGTATCGAGTTAACTGGATGAGCCCTGATACCATCTAGCCTTCTGATTTCATGCGCGTCCGGGAACGATGACCCAGCTGATGCTCTAATTGATGGCATACCTGATGTTTCTCTCGAGTCCCGTGGATTCAGGGGCTGTCTTACTAAGTAAACTGTGTGACTTTTCGGTGCAATATGATTCGTGATTTGAATTGCTTGATTCTCACTGATCGATTGAGCTACAATTTGTTGGGCGGCAGGCCCGTGCGTGCTTTTGGGATCCACGTTGCTGACCATTGGGTTTGATTGCACTATATGTCGCGCATGATCTCGATGAAGGTTGTAACTTGTAGGCTGTGCGTTCGATACTCCAGTGATGATTTGTTGCGCGTTATATGCACTATTGGGATTGGGGAAGCGATAATTGTTCGCCACAATTTGCCTCGCACGGGGCTTCTGCAAGTGTTGCGGGCCACCAGATAGAATCAAGCCAGTTTGTTTGGGTCGCACAACCTGTAATGCTCTAACACGGTTGCCTTGTTGATCTACCACATAAACTAGTTGGCACGCAATCGGTCTCGTGACTTGTTGCGCTACTTGACGAGGATGCTGATACAGCTGCTGACCTGAAGAACTAGTTGGAATCAGCCTCATTGTCTGTGTGCCGTAGATTTGTTCTAGCTGCTGCTGGCTATAATTTTGCAGCATCTGATGGTGTTGTTGCTGCTGATGACGGTGCATCGATATCTCCCGACACGACACGCATGCAGGAACAGTAAGTGGTTGCCTCGCCGCTGGAGGATCGTCATTGGGGCTATTTGTACCTATGTAATTGGGGTGACGAGTTGATTGTACGGGTTGCAGCGGCCCAGTGCTCGGTGGTGCTGCCCTGATCGTCTGGAGCGATGAGTTTGGATTTTGGACATTTGAAGCCAGCGAGGCGCCTCGATCACTGTGCGCGGGATTAGATTGCAGTCTATTCGACTCTATGGCTCTACAAACATGGCATGCTGGATTGTTGTGCGCGTCATTGGAGGTAGCAAAAACTGAACTGACCGGTACTCCTGATAGATTGAGCTGCCGCGAGTCGGCTTGATTCTCGCCCCGAGAGACCGTCTGATCTAGGCGAAATCCCGCTGTGGCGACACTGGAAGCGTTCGACGTAACTCTAGCTGGTGGTTGGATGTGTGTGGGACCACAGGCTCCAGGTGCATAGTGAGGTTCATCTCGATTTTGACGTTGATGGAATGGGTCATGGTTCGTAGCCGTCAATCGTGGTTCTGTGCTGAAATATTGCCTATTCATAAGAGGCTTCCTTTGCGAGTCGCCCGGATTCAGTATAACTTTCTGTTGACTTTCAGCACTTGTGACTTGTGTCCGATTTGCCATCTGCAGGTCATTTTCTGGCACCAAATCTCCTTGGTTTGGTGCGCCCAGCAGGCTGCGCTTGCCATGCTGATTAAAACTATCGACAGGTGTGACTTTGACACGAGCAGGCATCGATTTCTTCTGTCCAGGGCGTGGAATGGTTACAATCTGAGATTCTTCTTGTGATTGCACATTGTTTATCTCACTAGCTCTAATGCTATCCTGCCTTCCATCTCTCAGTATTGGAGCTTGGACTTCGCCTTTCTCTGGCCGCAACGATAGCAGTTCGGATTCTTTGGAAATCTCAGTGAAAGAACTTGCGCTATCCTGCAACTTGTGTGTCGTGCCTCGCTGCTCGCCTAGGTTTTCGTCAGCAAGAGAAGACTC
Source organism: Prunus fruticosa (assembly GCA_018703695.1). NCBI lineage: Eukaryota > Viridiplantae > Streptophyta > Magnoliopsida > Rosales > Rosaceae > Prunus > Prunus fruticosa. The sequence continues at coordinate 27,116 of JAHHUK010000043.1, forward strand.
CGATTCGGAGTCGGATATTGCGTCATGGCACATGTAACTTTGCCCTGGATTCATACGATTGATCGTAAACTTATCAGCGGTCGTAAGGTTCAAATTATCTAGTAGCGAGCCATTCTCTAAGAGGCCGATTAGTTGATCATCTGTTAAATTCGATGCATCCTCGCCAACAATCTTGTTGATGATTTCTAAGTCGTCCGTTGTGGCATAAGTACCTTCCGAGCTACTGACAGCACCCTCATTTTGATCAAATCCACCTCGACCACTGGCATCCCTGTAGTCAAGAGGAGGCTCAAAGGTGTCGCTAGGCGACGACGAAGCATCAATCTCTTCACAGAAGACGATAACAGTTTGATTAAACGATACGTTACGCCGCTTATGTGGCCTATTTGAATTAGCAATCGACTTGATGCACGACTTCAGTGTGCCACCTAATGACCCAGTGATAGACAACGGAGATCCGCGCTCACTCTGGTTCAAGTGACGAGCGCCGCCGCGTTCCCGCGATCTTTCGTGATCGTCGCTCTTATCAAGTTCATCATCATATCCAACGGCGGCATCCTTACCAGTCTGCCGAGGTGATCGGACAGTAGTAGTGACACTGATTGCAGGCATGGAACTCAATGTCTCGTGCGGCCTAGGCTTGGTGGTAGATGAGTGTTTGATTTTAGCTGTTGTTGTTGCGGGATGTGCGAGTGGCGGCGCAGCTAATGCCGCCGTTCCTTCATTGTGATGATGATGATTGCGCTGATGTGGCGTGCTGGTGGACGCTCTAACTGGTCCATTGTCTAGTCCGGTTGTACTTGCGGACTCGTTTGGACGCTCGTGCTCGGCTCTGACGCGCGACAAGGGCAGCGATGATGTTGACGAGGAAAGGGACACGTTCTCAATATTTGAATAGCCAACTTGAGTAATTCTATCACTCTTGTTGTTATTGTTGTTTGAGCCTCTGGATTCTATGGTTGCTTTGTTGTGTTCTTCGAACTTGTTATTGAGATCAATTTGAGCGGTTGCCAAGCTGGCCTGGGTGCTTGGAAGAGGCGAGAGAGGACATCTGGCACTAACATGAGTATCATCACTGGTATTGAGTACTATCTTCTCGTTACTGGTTTCACACAATGGAGACGATGACAACAACGCGAGTTTATCCTCACGACGAGAAAGATGTTGATGATCATCGCATGTCGACAATGTTATTCCTTGCGACTTGACAATACACTTGTCGTCTGGACCACCAACACTAGTGACTGCTCGTTGATCTGGTTCATCGGCACTATTGGCTAGAAGAGAATTGTTTTCACTTGATAGACTATTTGTGTAACCTAGCCCGCTATCACTACCAGACTGGTTTGAACCACAATCGTGGTGTGTCATTAATGTTGCTTGTTTGTGGTTTTCTTGAGCTAAATCAGCACTAGCACTATTAGCCTTGTTATTAATATTGCTGCCGGCGGATGTGACCGAAATTAGATAGCCTGATTGATTCTTACCATCATCATGAGATTCCGGACGATGAGGATTCTTTTGAACAATTTCTCCTCCAACATCCACTCCAAATTCAATCGATGTCATATTTGGATGCTGAGCTCTTGCTGCCCAATATCGTTGTTATGATGATAGACGAGAGCCAACCGGATCCCTTGAGCTTTGTTGTTGTTCTGTTGTTGGAATTGATGGTACCAACAATGGAAAACTGGTAAAACCATGAGTTCTTTGTCCTTCCTCTTTTTCTCGGACAACATAATTGATGTTATAACCAGTATTCGACGTGACTCCCAAACAAATAAACAAGTTCTTAGGTCTACAAAATACACTTTGTTCGTCGATTAACTGCTCAAGACATGCTCATGCCGGTCATCTCTAATCGTCGTAGAGATCTAATCAGTAATTTTTACACTTAATAAGCTATCATATAATGCTAATCTATTCCATATTTATATCAATTGATATTATTTGTTCAATCTATTTGGCAGCCATTCGATTTCAAGGACCTCTAAATCATAACTAACATACCTCCCCCGATTGCTTCTTGAAAGATGTTTTGCAGTTCGATTATTTGGGTCATTTGGATTGCATCATCTTTGGTCATTAGCCTGGAAGACCTAGTGAAAATATTGATAATCAGCAAGGAGCAATACACGCCCCTTTCCCCTTTAAGTCTGTGGGCCAGATGAGAGCTAGAGATTTTCCCGAACAGATCTTGAGAATTTCACGGGCCCGCGAGCGTCTGGCCAGTGCGTTCTTTTGCGGGGCATTCGCCGCCGCCGTGCGGAGCTTCTTTTCTCGCACGAGCGGAGCAAATGTTTTTGTGTGCGCAAGATCTGCTCTGCGATCGCGCTAGGGCCACAAAACAAGTAAGGGGCGGATGGCACGATTGTTCGCGATTGTGCGTATGCAGGTAGGGCGCTATGGCTCGGCCTGAGCTTTGATGGGCGCCGCCACCGCCACCGCCTCAGCATGGCGACGGCCGACTCGTTGGCAAGTGCCGCCCGAGCACAGTTGCAATGGACGATTGCATGGTCCAGCCGACAGTCGCTCGCCGCTGTGCAGACGGCCCGCTCGCCGCCCCGTGCACATAACACACAAATCGACAGTTGGCTTTCGTCTGTCTGCGATCCGACTATCGCAGCCGCAACAATCCGGCCACCGCGACCGCTGCATAGAATCCAGTTGCCTCTGCCATTGCCTCCGTCGTTGTCGCAGCACTATGTGCAGGTCTCGACGCGCTCGCCTTTCAACACCATGCAAGCAGGCGCAAGCGGTAGCAAGCACACTCATACATACGCACGCGCGTGCCCGCTAGCTCACACTTTGCGGAGGCAAAGCTCTGACTCTCACTCGCGCACGAGCGCTTAGGCAAACCGCCCCTACAGGAGTTAGTATTTAAGCTCGCGCGCAATCATTGCAAGTTCACAGTCGATCAACAGTTTTTACTCCTGGACATCACACCGATTTAACAACTCTCACACTCTCACCATCATCATCATCGTCATCAACATCACCTCATACAGTTGCATACTCAACACTTACACTTTGCAATCAAGCACTAGCGACCGCGCAACCAGCTAAAATTGTCAAGATGAACTTCTTCAAGACCAAAAAAGTTGCAAACAACAACAACGAGGTTGCTGATCCGGCTTTGCTCAGAAAGGCTCTCTTTGAGAATCTATCGGAGGCCGACTACAACAAGCACGACATTGAGCGGCTCAAGAAAGAGGATTACATGGTGACGCGATACTTCAAGGAGGACACCCAATCTACAATTGAGGCCATCAAGCACGTTCTCGAGTGGCGCCAAAAGCTAAATTTAAGCGACCTCAAAGACACCGACTTCCCCGAGGAGTTTCGCAATCACGAGTCATTCTTAAAGCACGGCCACGATGTGGACAACAACCAGGTGATCTACATCCGCGTTAGGCTCTTCAAAAAGGGCGAGCACCCCATTGAGGACGTCAAAAAGTATCTCGCATTCTTGCTGGACAAGATCGATCGTGAGACACATGGCGACGGTTGGGTGATATGCTTCGACTGCCAAGACGCTGGCCTCTCAAACGTCGATATGGAACTGCTCAAGTTTGTCACTCAGGCGCTCACAAACTACTTTGTCGAAAACTGCCGGTACGTGCTCATCTACGAAATGCCCTGGATTCTCTCTTCCATTTGGACTATGGTCAAGTCGTGGTTGCCCAAGGAGCATCGGGACGCAGTCAAGTTTGCCGGCAAGAAGGAGATTGCCAATTTTATTGAAGCATCTCAACTGCCCGATTTTATCAAGTCGTCCTGATAAAACTAAGTGATTGAGATCGACATTCCAGCCACCCGCCCCCTATGCGCCTAAACAATTTTTAAGAATTGATGATTGGTGAATCTAATGGAACAGGCAGTACCATCACCACCACCATTTCACCAAACCATAACTGAGAAAGGAAATCTGCATACCTCGTCTCTAGGCATGATAATTTTTGAATTCTATCTTATTCCCCAACTACACTTATCAAGTCCAGTTGAGAAAGAATGATGTATAAATATGTATCTATTTTATTATCATTATTACATACGCACATACAAGCGCCTCTAAATCACATTCCATTGATTGACAAAACACTTTTTGAATTACTTACAACACAAGCGCGTGCGCTAAACTTGAGATTGCTTAGGAAATAGTCTAATAAATATCACCATCATTAGGAATGATAGAGTTACGAGCAAAAGCACTAGCCAAATGCCGAACTGGCAACCCTTTCTTACAAACTCGCTAAGCTTATCTGTGTTCTTCTGCATCTTTACCCCGACCCCGTCCGCGCTCGTCGCAACCATGGCCAGAGTCTCGTTGTCACGCTGTATGATATCGTGCGCCGCGCGCATGTTCTCACGAATGTTGTTCGTCAACTCGAGTAGGTTTTGTGTAATTTCCTCGTTGACATCGTTGTCGTCGTCACCATTGCCTGCTCCCTTTGTTGTTGTCGACCTCGTCCTACCCGTTGAGCTGCGACTTTGACTTGTTGGTTCCGCATTATCACCACTGCCTGTGCGATAACAATTTGATAACAATAACTCTTGACGCATCTGCTCATGGTATTTGTTTCGTGTTATCAAATGTGTAGCCTTTGTCTCGCGATCCGGCGCTAGCAACTCGGCAGCGAGCAACCTCTTCTCGGCAGAAGGCAACTTCTCAGTCTCTATGATGCCGCGAAGAAATTGTATCTTTCGCCCATACTCCTCAAGCGTGTCACGCGATAATTGATTGACATTCTGATTACGCAACTTGTCCAGGTACTCGCTTAGTGTGTCAACATAACGCTCAAGACGCCAGCTCCTCTGGTCAGCAATCTTCTGGCACTGCCTAAGAAGTCTGAGGAAGTCGACTTCATTCCTTGACCTCATGACTAGACTAGTCTTAGATTTGATGATTAATATGCAATATGACACCGAGTTTCTCACCCGTTGTCATCAGACTTAGATGGAAGGTGTACCTGCTTGGGATTGTGTGTGGCTTCTCTTGCCTGGCCGTTGGAGTCTTGTTTGTTGTTGGTTTGACTTGTGAACCGAGCGACGTAGAGGGACTGATTTACAGCTCGGATAGGTGCTATTAAACTCTAGTGATTGATCGATCAATCTGCCATGTGGTTGCTAAATCAGCTGTTGATGTGTTTTGTTGTGGACGCGCCAGTTGTGTGCCCCAGTGGTACCAGTTGGATTTTTTGGAAAACAAAGCCTGAAGCTTCTTATGTGCCCGCGTGGCGCAATCGGTAGCGCATCGTACTTATGAAGCAGTACTGCCTAAGCTATGCGAGGGTTTCCAGTTCGAGTCTGGACGTGAGCAATTTTTTTCACTAATTAGATTAACTTATAATCGACACACTCGATTCCTTGTTGTGATGAGACCCTTCCCTGGAAGTAATTCAGGTGCACAAGTCGAAATTTTAGCTTGGACAACTTGGAAAACGACATGGATCGTATACAGCATGTTGTTTTTTTAATCAGCTGTATCGATCGTTATTGCTACCACCATTACTAGTGCATCCCTTTTAAACGCGTGAATGTCACTTGCCTAACCGCTACAGACACTCCCACAATCAGAGTTACCACATCGAACAGTTTTAACAAACAAGCCACTTGTTGTTAGGCGTCGTCAAGGGAAAAACATGGCCAGTGTGATGAATCATCTGAATGAACGAAATGCCGAAGACTATAGCCATCTGTTCAAACTACTACTAATCGGCGACAGTGGCGTCGGCAAGAGTAGTTTATTGCTACGCTTTGCAGATAACTCTTACACGGGCAACTATATTACAACTATTGGCGTCGACTTCAAGATAAGAACCATCACTATCGATGGCCAACGGGTCAAGTTGCAGATATGGTGAGTATTGGTGGGTTGTCTAGACAACGCTATGATTTTTAGCATCAAATTAACCAACTTTGTAGAGCAACAAGTTTATAGACCGACTTACTTACAAACTCATCGAACCTCCTACACACATTGCGTTGCTTAGGGATACTGCTGGTCAGGAAAGATTTCGCACCATCACATCTACTTATTATCGAGGAACGCATGGAGTTATAATTGTTTACGACGTCACAAATGCAAACACATTCAAGAGTATTCAACGGTGGCTATTAGAGATTGATCAGTATTGCAGCTCTGTGAGCAGGATATTAGTTGGCAATAAGAATGATGACGAGACAAAAAAGGTTGTTAGCACGAGCGAGGCGAAGAATCTAGCCAATTCGTATGATATTGATCTAGTTGAAACAAGTGCAAAAGACGATATAAATGTTGAAGATGTATTTTACAAGATAACCAAATCAATGCTCAAAACAAAGCTACAGCAACAGCAAGCGGAAAAACGGTCCAAAGAGGCGCCAAGTGGTGGGCCTATTAGATTACAAAATCCACTGAACAAAGTAAATAGGCGCAATGCTGTATCTAAACTCAAACTATGTTAGAAAAAGGTGAAGGAGGAGGCGAGGGCTCTACCCGAGAGTTTGTGACTCGCTATCTCAAGCGACCACTCTTAACCCCCTTTGCATGTAATCTTTGTTATATTGGAACGCATAATGAAATCATAAATCGTTCATACAGTAAGGCAAGCGCAGGTCGCTTGAACCAAACTATCACCCGCACATGCGATTACTGTCTCTCGACTTGCAAGTTCACCAAAAACTCTGAAGTGTCTCACGTTACCGATTTGGCAGGCTGTCGTATCATCTAGACAGAACTGATTAGACAAGAAAGCCGCGCGCCAGAGAGTTTGTGCTGCGCTTGCAGCTCCCAAAAAAAAAAAACGAAACGACACGTGCTGTCATTCTGTGAACTGTACGTCGTTGCTAAAGATTCTTAGGTATATCCCTCTTGCCACTGGCACAAGACAATCTTGGGAACGAATTGACTGCAACAGAATGCTTGATGTATTTCTGGCGAAGCCATGTAAAACCTAGAAAAGCCCGACTTGTTGTAAACTTGTTGCTCGGCCGAAAATTGATTGGTTACGCCGAATATCAGGGTCAGGTTGCTTGTGGGCGATATGATCTGGAACATTACCGAAAATAAATCACGTCCTGCGTGGAGGTCAGTTTACAGGCTTGCCAGCATGAAATTCTTAGCGCTACGCCAATCTGTGAGGCGCAGCGGGGGTCGAGTGCTGGGAAGGGGGGAGAGACCTTTGTTCAACTGGTCATTCTTGAAGATGGCTCACGCGCGCACAGGAATCACGCTCCTTGGGCCAATTTTATCGGTTCACATATTTATTTGGACAAGGATACTTCCACATCACAGTGATGGCACACTTTACCCTGTTTTTTATATTGAAGCACTCAACTGGAGGTATCGATTTATTAGTATCAAAAATTTGTATCAATCACATCTGATGTCCATCAAGTAATTTAGGACTAGAGATAACTGGGAAAATGAAATACTCTACCCGGTTGGAGGAACTTGGTATTCTATTTACAATAAGTATCACACTATTCACTACAAAAATACAAGCAGAACTTCCTGGCCCGAATTGCCAGCCTACAGACTCATTCTTTTGCAATATTGATGGCTATTATACTTTGCGACAGTTCAATAATACTATCGGGCACACTAGTTTACAGGATGCCAAATCCGCTTTGCACACTTATTCTTTCTTCATGAGGTTACCAGAGTGTTTCAAAAAGGTACAGCTATTCTTGTGCTCTTTATATCTTCCAGTCTGTGTAGATACTCAATACCTGTTACCATGTAGGGATATTTGCGAGACAGCGTATGAATGCAAGACTCAATACGAGCAAGCACTGAAAGAGACTTGGCCCAAAATATGGAATTGTAGCAACTTTAAATCCTATGAGGAGGAGGGCGGTTTGTGCGTTCATTCCCATAAGAATCCCGGCGAGACATCACTCCCATCACATCCAACACCTACTGTGCTACAGGAAGATCCAAAAGAACCCTTCAAAGAGTTGCCAGAGTATGAGTATCCGAATACACCGTCAACACACACAAGCCTCTGCGGGCCAAATATGTTCGATTGCCATTTTAGTGACCCAAAGCATCCCATGTGCATTGAAAATCATTTTGTATGCGACGGTAAAATAGATTGCGTAGTTAGAAATGTTTCAATCGAAGAAAAAAATCAAGGTTTTGACGAAACGGGCTGCCCGAATCAATGCGCCGACGGGCAAACAAACTGTGATGATAAATGTATTGGCAAGCACGGCGAGCAACTATGTGTTGACAACACGACAACTGTGATTCAATCAATTTTATGCCTGATAGTCATGTCCTCTGCTGTGGCCATTTTGATCAAACTATTTCATCATTCAAGAACAGATGAGTGTAAACCAGACAATAGTTCATTCAATCAAAGATCCTATGAGGTTCCACCACCACCAAGATTTTCGCCACCTCCCGTTCCCACAAGTGTGGTGCCGATCCACGAAGAGCCAGTACACTTCAGCCCGCGCGATATACTTTATCAGGAGCCATCAATTTTGACCACAACAAGGAGTATATACGAGGTGATTCAGGGTGGTCACTCGGGTGCTTCTTCCGTTTATGGATTCGAGCCTATTCTCGAACCAATTAAGGAGCCCCCGAGGATGCCACGAGAAACACCGCCCCCGCCACCGCCCACACCATCAAGGCAGTCTACATTATATGAAAATTTAGATGATTGTGATCTTGAAGATTGATGGCCAGTAAATGAAACAACTGCACTTGTTATACGGCAGCAACAAACTCATGTAAGAGCACAAAAGAGTTTACTACATTTTGTCTAGTTGGTCAATCCAATTAGCAAAACTCCATACCCGTTTGTAGTCAAACTACATTATCCTAAAAGAGGGCCAGCCGAACAGGCCTGCGACTTACATGACCAACCGTTGCCCGCCTACATTCTTTTCTCCTCAAGAGGTGTCTCTATGAACAGTTCAAACGATGTCAATCCTCGCCGATTGATTCGGTCATGCTCAATATTCTTGGCCCATGCTTTGCACTCAACATAAATAAGCGTGTTGTATTTCGGCTCCTTGAATTGGACCATGACAAAAGGCGACTGGTAACCGGGTTGATTGTAAAACGGATAGTATTTTGTGTCAATAACTAACGGGTGATACTCGCGTGGCCCAATGTGCTCTTTGTCAAAATCATTCTGACCATCGCAGGTGATTTGAATGGCACCGGGCGTAAATGGCGCATCCTTGGGATAGTTGGATGGCCGTTTCTCGTACGGGATCGGTTTCCAACCGTAGATGCGATTCAACTTGATTAGTATGCACGGTTTGCCAATACCGAACGAGTAATTTTGAGCTGCTGAACATTCGGCCGGTACGACGCTTGCATCGAATGGACAGTACGCGTCCATGTCACGATCGACGCTACAATCCTCCTTGTACGATTGATTCTGCCTCCTGCTCGCCTCCATGTAGCTGTTTAGATCGTCAATCCAATGCTTGAATGAGCCGCTCTGCTGCTCGCCCAATTGGTAAGATATGAGCGCGCTATCAATGCGATGGGCTGGGTTTTGGGGCCGAAAACCGAGGCCCGGGTTGGTGCCAATCAAACTCTCGTCAAGTTGCCACTTGGGATAGCGGTCGCTAATTGTTTGCTGAAACATTAGAAAGAACGAGGACCAAACTGCGGCTAGGATGACGTAAAGTGCAATGTAAAACGCAATCAACTTGAGCCAGGACATTCCCGTTCGGCCCATGCACGTTTTCCTTTCCGGTCCCAAAAGAACCGGCCCACAATCTCGAGCTTGCTCTTTTTAGGTTTTGCCATGTTTGTCTAGATATCGATTCGGATAATGCGTTCGGTCAGGATAGACCCGGTGCCAATGACCAAGCCCGAGGTGAACTAAGCTCGAGAGTCGGACCTTAAGGTTGATATGGTGGATAATGTGAATTTGGTTCGCTAGTGTTTGCGTCCTCGAGTAAGGTTGGTCTTCGGATGAAAATTTTGAATTGATTGGTGGATTGATATACGAAAATCTCATGAGCTCTTCAGTATGGGTTAGTCTAACCGGGACAGAAGAAGCCGTGTGCCGTCCAGATCACATAACTCGCCCGGTCGCCGTGCCCCGGCTAGCTTGGTGCGTGCACAACTTCACGCGAAGTGCGTGCAGAGCTAGAGGCCCGCGCGCGCACTATAGAAAGGGGCCGGCCCACCAGCTAGCCGCGCGGCATCGTCGCATAAAATACATAAAATACATAGAATATAATGAGGGGACGTCAAGCGTCAGCATTTCCACGAGCCAAACCATGACGCGCGCTAGCGGTGGTTGTCCCGCTTCTACTAGCTCTCTCTCTCTCTCCACACACACACACACACACACACACACACAAATGTGCATCATTTTGGAAAGCGCTCACTGCGGATTCTGTGCGACCTTTCTCTGCGGCCTGGCCATGTTTGTTGTGAGCGAGGAATATCACTGTTTTGTTCCATAAGTGTTTGTCTGTTGGTTTGCTTCCTCTTCTATAATTATTAGGTCCGCCAAATATTATCATGGCAAATATCCGATCACTAATCACCGTTGGCCGCCTGGGCCAGGCACTATCGATGCAAACGGGACTTCAGCCAGCCGCAGCAGCTGTTGTGAACTCGATCTACTGTGCGCAACAAATCAGGACTCGATTCAACCCGGCAAATCCTGGTGTGGCATTTCCAAAAGATGGTATCGAGGAAACAGAGGCAGAGTTCGACCAGAGATACGTGAACTATTTCAACAAGCCAGACATTGACGGTTGGGAGATACGTAAGGGTATCAACGATATGCAGAACTATGATTTGATCCCCGAGCCTAAGATCATGATTGCTGTACTAAAGGCATGCCGGCGAGTGAACGACCATTCGCTAGCTGTACGTTACCTGGAGGCAGTGTTCCGTAAGGCCCTGCACAAAAAGGAGATCGTCGACTATTTGATGAGTGAGATTAGGCCGACATTGAACGAGCTGGGCATAAGCGCACCCGCCGAGCTCGGCTATGACGAGCCAGAGTTGGCGCTGGGTGACCCGGAGCGAACTTCGATCATCGAGAAACCTTAGGTAACGCTACGCTTTTCATTAAACTTATCGTTAAATTTGTCTATTTGTTCACAAGAGTCTTACACATAGATATTTGGAATACATTAGTTATATTGATGGGAAATAACGGCTCTTTTTCCTCCTATTTTAAACAATAAACGCGCGCGCAACCTTGGAGTTGGGCCGCCGGTGCAAGTGATGACAGATGTACTTGCCCACCTCGAGCAGTTTCATGAGGTCGACGCCCGTTTGGATGCCCATATTGTCGAGCATATAAATCACATCCTCGGTGGCCACGTTGCCCGAGGCGCCCTCGGCGTACGGGCACCCGCCTAGGCCGGCCACGCTGGCGTCGACTACGCTAACGCCCATTTGGAGACTGGTCAATATATTTACAAGCGCCTGGCCGTAGGTGTCGTGGCAGTGAACGGCTAGGTTTTGCACGGGAACAGTTTTCATCACCTCCAGGAGCATGCGGCGCATTGTTAGCGGCGTACCGGCGCCAATTGTATCGCCCAGGCTTATTTCGTAGCAGCCCATTTTGTAGAGGAGCCGGGACATTTCTGCAACCCGGCGGGGCTCGACATCGCCATCATAGGGGCACTTGATGACACACGACACGTAGCCGCGTACCTTAATGTCGTTCTCGCGCGCCACCCGCACAACCGCCTCGATTCGCTTCAAACTTTCTGCAATACTACAATTTGTATTCTTTTGACTAAATCCCTCGCTTGCGGCGCCAAACACGGCAATCTCCTTGACGCCCACCTCGAGCGCTGTCTGGAGGCCCTGCAAATTGGGCACCAACACGGGATAGCTAATAAAAGGTTGTCTATGGATTCGCTTGTACACCTCGCGGCCGTCGGCCATCTGCGGCACCCATCGCGGCGACACAAACGAGGTGGCCTCTATCACGCTCAAGCCTGTCTTGCTTAGTTTGTCAATAAATGTTGTCTTAATATCTGTATTTAATATTAGCTTCTCGTTCTGAAGGCCGTCGCGTGCGCCCACCTCGACAATCTTGACCGTCTTCGGGTATCTCACACAACTTGCTGGCTCCATTAGTAAACCCATTAAGCGGCCAACCAAATGTCGCATCTCTGCGTCACGTCACGCGGCGACCAATTCCCTTTGGTATCGCGGTCTCGAAGCAATCGAGCCAGCCAGCCAGCCAGCAAGTGTGTGCCACCAATCGTCGTTGAAGCCGCCACGGGTGGCACCAACAACAAGAGTCTAGGCGGCGGCTGTGGTCGTGGTCGTGGTCGTGGTCGTGGTGGTAGTTGCGGCAGTGGCGGACGAGCAAGATGACGTTCGGGAGGCGCTATCTTGCGCGCTTCTCCTCGAGCGACAACGACAGTGGCAGCGGAGAAGCCTTTGGACTCACAGCAAATGTAAAGACGTGAAGGAGGAGGTGGAGGAGGAGGAGCACAAGCGGGTAAAGTCTACGAGGATGTTAGCTAAGCTTGACGGTTGCGTTGCGTGTAGCGAGTTCGACGACGACGACGTAGGTGGCGCTTGTGCTTGAGGTGGCTGTAAATTTTCGAGTCTTGTGCGAATGTGCGGCTAGCGAGAGGTACTCGCGTGCTTGCTTGCCTGCGTGTTTGCGAGCGAGGTGGTTTGTGTGTGTGTGTGTGTGTGTGACTTCTGGGTCGTGTGTGTGTGTGTGTGTGTGTGTGTGTATTATTTCTCTATTGCGTGGTTTGCGCGTCAACCATATGGCCTGTGTAGTATAATTGTGCGTGTTATATAAAAGAGATCTTCGACTTCTTCGTCTTCTTCTCATTCGACTTCTTCTTTTCTCTCCCCACCTCCTCCCTCCTCCTCCTCCTTCTCTTGCTTATCTATTCTTTTTGCGTGAGCTTGAGAGAAGGGGCAAGATGATAGAGAGTTGATGGCTACATTGGTGCATCGACCACGAACGCCGAGCTCGCTTGTTATCGCCAGTGGTTTTTAGCGCCGAGGGTGCTCGAGCAAGCAGATACAGCAGTTTATTGGCGGCGCGAGTGTGAGTGAGCGCGCAGGACGAGTGCGCACGAGATCAGTCAAGTTCAAGAGCTCTCTCGGCGTCGGTCTTGGTCGTTTTCGTGTCCGTGTTCTGTTGGCCCGGCGGCCGAGTGCGTAGACCTGCCGCGCGCGCGCGTTAGCAAGCGAACAAGCAAGAGCAGCGGCCAAGACTCTTCGCGTGCGCGCGAGTTCGTCCTCCACCAGCGCGCGCACTTCGCTCGAGCCGAGCAGCCACCCCCACCCGCCTGTCCCCTTGACATATCCTCAATTGTGCAACAAAAGCCCTTGCCATAGAGAAACAAGAAAGAAGAACATTCCGCGTGAGTCGTATTTTGTGTGCGAGTGTTTGCCACAATAATCATCAAAAGTTTTACACCAAGACCAGAGCCACCTTTCAGCTGTTCGTCTGCTCGCCCGCGCTTGTTGTTGTTGTTGTTTTTCGATTGATCCTTGCACTTGACACCCGCGAAATAAGTTTGGCCGTAACAACAGAGACACGGGCGGGCTGTCGAGACACAACGACAACAAAAACAACACGACGATGACGACGACGAACGCGGATGATGATGATGATGATGACAGCAACAACGACAACGAGAATGACAACGAGCGAGCGCGCGTTAATAAGGGCTTGTGCTAGCCAGCAGAGCTTGCAAATCTACACACGCCAACGCGCACCAATAGCGGAGTTCAAGTGGGTGCATAAGCTAGAAAGCGCGCATCTTTACAAGAGTGCTGCCGACGAGAGCGCGCGCGTAGCAAGCGGTAGAACATAAACACAAACAACCATCGCATAGATCCCTAGAGATATATTCCACTCGCGCGTAGTCATACAGCGTTGTAGTAGTGGTAGTTGTTGTTGTTAATTTAACAATACTATAGATTGATCTGGTTTAATATTGAACTAGACGACATACGAGACTGTCGAATCGCGACGGTTTGTTCTGGAGCACGTTTAGATACTCGGCCTCCATCATTTGCCCGTCTATGTAGGTGGTCGGCTGATTGAACGGGTACTCGTAGCCCTGTTTGCACTCGCACCTGTAGCCGCCCGAGTCGAATTTGCGTCCCGCCGTCGGCACGCAGCGCGTGGATTTGCGATCGCACTTGTGCGTGTCCTTGAACGCGTTGCTTACGTAATACTCCTCGGCCTCGCACTGATTCACATCGAGCTCGCTCAGTTTCAGATTAACAATCACCACGCCCTTGAACTCGACGCGCATTTTCAGCTTGTCCCAGCCAAAGAAGGGGCTCGCGTAGCCCACAAGCCATTGGTTGTGTAGACCGCAATCGTGGAAGGGCGCCGACCAGTAACCGTGCTCGAGCTGGGCCACTTTGTACTGAATCGGATACCTGTCGTACTTGATTGTGTTCAGTCCGCTAGAATTGAACCGGATGTGCGCTTTCACCGTGAACGTGTCCAAATTCTCCGTGCCCGTCATCCAGCGCGTCTTGAGCTTCTGAAACAATTCATTTTGCGTGTAATGGTCATCAAGCGACGCGTGCCGCGCGGCCATGTCGAGCACGAAAAAGTTGCGCGCGTTGCGCTCAAGCCGATAAGCGTACGGCGCAAAGTGGCCACCACCAGCCGGCTGCTTGCCACCTGTAGCGCTGCTACTCTGAAAAAACTGGTTGCGATCAAACCAGACGCCAAGTCCGACAATTTGCCGATCCCCAATAAGTGTGGCGAGTGTTTCGCCAATCACCTGGTCGCGCGTCAGCGGCTTGTCGGGCACGCGAAACTCGGCGAAGATCTCATCGGTGTCTACCACCTGTAGGAACGACGAGATAAAGTGTGACAGGCGTAGGGCGGCACGCGCCTGATTCTCAAACTGGCTCTCCTTGCCATGCGCAATGTTGCCCGGCAATCGCAGGCGCGAGGGGTCCAAATTTGCAAGCAGCTGGCACTCGTCGCTCCTCAGCGGCTTGCGCACTCGCTCGGCCAGCTGGTTTATGTCGAGTCGGCCGCCGCCGCCGCCGCCGCCGCTGCTCGCGTTACGACTTGAAACGCCCGTCAAAGTCTCAATGCGACTCAGGATCTTGCTGCGCTCCTGGGCCGACAGAGGCTGCACGTTTTGCGTCTTGACGGCCAAATTCTCAATGCGCTGACAGCCAAAGCCCTGTTTGTACTCGAAATCAGTGGCGCGCTCTATGAGCTCGCCCAAGTACGGGCCACGCACGTGCTTGGGCAACCTATAACCCGGCCGACACCGGCACTGGTAACCGCCCCGTCTGAACCCGTACCCGTGAATTGGCTCACAAGTGGTCGTGTCGCGGCGACACTTGGCCGTGTCGGCGAAATAGTTCGAGTCGGCGTTGCCGTCGCTTGTCGGACACTGGTTGATGTCGAGACGATGAAAGTCCATCTCGATCACGCTAGCTGCCACATAAATGGGCAGTTCGATGTGGCGCCAGCCGGTGTGGCGCGGAAACAGATCGGCTATTGGCACGGAGGCGCCCAAGAGCCACTTGTTCGAGCGGCCACAATCGTAATATGGCCGTTGCCACTTCACTGGGCCGGGCTCGTCCGACGCGCCCGGCGGCCCGTGAAACACAAACGTCTCGTTTGTTCCGTTAGCAAGTGATATTTGCACACTATAAGTTGGCTTACTGTCGTGGCGCTTCGTCAAGTCGGGCAACCAGGCCGAGTACCACTCGTTGATCTTGTAAGCCTCGGCCGAGTAATTGCTATCGCGCATCTCCGGACGAATTGCGCCCAAATCTGTGACAGCAATGGTATTCATAGTCGATACGCCCTTCAACTGATATGGATCATTGTAGTCGTCCACTCGATGGGCACGCGGGGCAAACAGGGGCATTGTTTTGTTGAAGAAACCGTTGTAGGAGGGCGTGAATGCTCGGTGGGGCGAGTAGTATATTGCACTCGAGTTGACATGGGGATTTGCTGACACGTCGGCCACCGACGACAGTATGTGGTACATGAAACCTGGCTCTACTTCATCCTGGGCCTTCTGTAAAATGTAACTGTAGAAGAAGGCTCGATTGAGGGCCAAATTGTGGATTCCCAGCAAATCAGTGCGATTCGGATACACAGGGTCAATGCCTAAATGCTTGATGTCTGGTATGTGAGAAACACTTGATATTGGCAAGAAGAGGTGATTTCGGTCCAGTACAGCGCAATTGTCCGGGTTGACACGATCGATGCGAGCAATTATGTCGTCCATATTGTCGTGCTGGTGCCATGAATGCTGGCCCATGGCAGGGCCTGTCTGTGGTAACAAATAAAGACAACATAACAATAGTTTAGCGAATGCACTAGCAAGTTTAGTGTCGGCTATCATGTTTGGATGCTGATTAAGACTTGTTATGTCATAAGTCTTCTTAAGCAAATAGATTTGTGCCGTACTACGTGCATATACTCGACCAACCTTGAATGATGGCAAACAAAAACCTCGTGGCCAGGCGCGGTCACTCGCTGGTCAAGCACGCCTTGCGTAATAACAAGTGCGGCTTAGTAACGCGCACAGTGACGTTCTGGCTGACGGTAAGTTTCCAAGACAAACATGACATCTCACAAGTATCAAACGGATTCTCCACGTTTAATTCGTGTTATCGGGAGTGTAATCATTTAACAATAAGGTTGCGTTGTTGTTAATATAATGACGAGAAATGTCACTGTGTGTGCTTACACACAAACTTTATGCTTGGAAGTATCTAAGATATTCCTGATCAAACATTTTTTGATGGTCTAACCTCGAGAAATCTGCATGAAATGTTGCAACAATTCGCCGACTATGAATTCATCTAACTAATTTTGCTGTTTGTGTTAGTTTGTATGCGCGTATTGTTGCTGGTGTATTGTTAAAGGAACAGATGGGATACAAACGGAAAGTGATATTTGTATTGGGGTGGGTGCGTGGATGCATTTCCGATCAAAGGGCTTTCTGAATGGCCCTTGCAATGAACTCCATAAACTTCTTCCTGTACTGCTCGGGATCTATTGTGACAATTCGTTTCCTCAACCCGAACTGCGTTAGAACATCGACTAGACCCATGAAGTATATCTGCCTGCCAGCTTGCTGGGATGATGAGCTGATGACACCAATTTCATCGTCAACTTGCATAGACTCGCCAAGATTTGGGCCAATATCCTTTGGGCTCCCTGAATCACCGGCCGCCTCATCGTCCTCATCATTTGAGCTTGTCGACTTGGGCGAGTTCACCTCAACCATCTCTTGCTGGTATCGCGTACAATCATGTATGCCTAAGCAAAGTGAATAATCAATAAGGTTCTCCTTGGCGAGGAACGCGGTATCAGCCTCCAGGGTGTTGATGAGCTTCTCTGCACCCTCGTTATCTAGGTACAGCTTTGCTCCATCCTTGATGAAATCATTATCCTTGAAACATGGCAAATCTTTGCCCCTCTCCTTTTCACTCGCCTCACGATTTTCTGGGTTTGAGCCCTTGAGATCATATTTTTTGTGTATCGGTAATCTAGAATTGAAAATGTTTCGCATAACTACAATATAAGTAACCTGGCCCTCGACTGTCAGACGGTACATGCCCAAATATTGGGGCAACAATGTTTTGCCATAACGCTCAACAATATATGGATGATATTCTTTCAATAGATGGTGCATATTCTCTACCTCGTCCGACGAGAGCGTTTTCAATATCAGCTGGTTGTCGTATGTTGAATAGAATTTTGTTGGCCTGCCCGATAGGATCTCATTGGCAACGGGTTGAAACTTTGTCAGCGATTTTAGATAATCTGTATCGTAGATGGAGAATCTTTCGCGCAAATTTCTAAACACCAATGGACAATATTCTTTGACTTTGTAATGTGATGGCATGACATCCTTCTGGTAGAGATGATTGTCAACACGGATCTTTGTGAATGCACGGAAATCATCGGGCATCAGCATGACGGGGATATTGACATGATTGAGTTCGTTCACAGTATGATTGACGCCCCACATGAACACCGACAGAAGGGGCTCGTTAGCCCGGAATAACTTAGACTTTTGATGCTTAGGCTTGAAGTGTTTCTTTTTGCACTTGGTCGACGAGGTTCTGTTCATTTCGTCGGCCATTTTGATTGGCTGGGGTCTAGTCTGTCGCCTTCTTTACTTAGATGCAAAACCAAAACCAAACTCGTTATAATGAAAAGATGTCTCTCGGGCCGGGGCCGAGGATGATGGTTATACAAAGTAGGATTTTCCAATAGTCAATTTGATTACGTGCGATACGAGCAACGATCAAACGATAGTGATGTTTTGAGTGCAACAACGGTGATGAAGTTGCATATGATAGTGTTGAGCTGCCACTCGTTATCTCTGATCTCGACCCGTTGCTCGGCCTGGCTAGCACGTGACTAGCTAATAGAGTGACAATAAATAAACGATTATATCCTCTGGCTATGCCAGCGATTGACTAATAGGCTGATAGACAAGGCAAGAGTTCGAGCTTCTAAGATTGATGGCGGCCTTGAATAATAACGGGCAACCTCAGATGAAAACAAGACAGAATTCAGCATTTCGCAGCGAACGGATTGTCAGTGTGCGCGCTTCTGCGTGAGCTGTGATGTGTGTGTGTGTGTGTGTTTTTAATTTTGACGCTAAAATTGCAACTTCGATCAGAGCATTTCGGAGCACACAGCGAACGTGCGTTAGCGCACGCAGCCCGATACTGTGGGGGTGCGCACAAAATTACGATGGGCGCGCGTGATGGAAAAGGTTCACAATGCGTTGGCCCACACACCAAGCGAGGGTCTATCTCCTCTTGCCGCCCATCGTCTAGCTACACAAAAGCGTCAGCCTTGCGTCGCGAGGTCTCTAGGCGCGCACGAGCAAAGACAACTACAAACTATCAAGCAGCGCTAGAAGTGGGAGTGCGAACAAACAACAAACATCAACAACAGAAATACAACAACAACAACAACAACAACAACAACAACAATGGACCACCGCTAATGCACATGGCTTGGCAAGCTAATGACCGTGCTTTCTCTAGCTCGAAGGCTCGCTATTGCGTGACAGCCCACCTCGACAGCTCATCATACTCGTGGCGCGGCATTGGAGACGGCGAGACTGAACATCAACAACAACAACGAGTCTTCTATCGTCAATAACCAACTCTGAACTCTTTGGCCGCCCATGAGTCAGCTTGCTCGTTTACCGGCTCGCCCCATTATGGAATGAAATTATTCTTGAGCTCGTCGGGGTTCTCGGCAAATTCAACCTCACCCATTGTTGACTCATGTAATATGCACCGCGCACGAGCACGAGCTCGCGCGCCCGGCGCCGCCCACAAACGCGATTGATATTCCGCCATGCGCACCACACACTCGCCCAGACTAAGTAGTATCGCGATTCCGACCGGTTCACCCGCGGCAGCATCGCCACGGGTCGGCTACACTCGAGTTAATTTATGTTCTTGTTGGCGGCGTTATCATTAGAGGGCGGCCAAGCGAGCGAATTACTCGAAGTGCTCGCGCGACATCGAGCGAGCCGACCGCATTCCTTAGGCTCGCTCTCAACCCGTTCGAGACAACATCGGCGCCGCTTTGTAGGCTCGTCGCCTTGTTTATGAGCGGGAGTGCGGCAAGCTGATGTGGACGAACGGGCGGGCGAGCGCGTATAAGAGGAGGTGAAATTGCCCTGCCATCGGCGGCCGAACGCCAACGAGTGCGCCTTCTTCCGTTTATTTTATTTTCTATCAAATTGCACAAGTCCAGTCTAGTTCATTCTAGCGTGACAAGCCAAGTCGTTGGGTTAGAGAGCGAAGAAGAGAAGGTAAATACTTGAGCGACTGGCCGCCATAGCTCGTGCTGACCGACGCGCACAAACTCAAGGAAGCGCGCCAGTCGGAGTTGCGCGTGTTCCAAGTCGAAATGGCCGCATCCGAGATTTCTCACCCCCTAGTTTGAGTGGACTTTTCCTAGTGAGTGAGTGAGATTTTCTACCTCTTTTCTCCTTTGCCAGTCGACCGGCGCAATTTGATTGCCCACTCACATCACACTTGAGTGCGCGCCTCGTCCTCTCCACTGTCTGAAAAACAGCAGCGAGCGGCAAGCGAGCCCTCAGCCCTCTCCTTTTTCTCTTTCTCTCTCTCTCTCCAGCTGCACACACTAGCCAAGCTTGTGTTCGTGTGTAAGTGCGACTTGCGAGGCGGCCGGCAAAGACACAGGCGAAAATATTGGCATTGCTGCGGCCGTGGCGAGTTGTTGCGAAAGTCTAGCTTGGCGCCCGGCGTGCGTTTGATTGCTTCCTGGTCGGCGCACCCTGCAAGCGAGCGCACAACTTTCGCTTGCGTACGACGAAGAACTACAGCAGGCCAGTGTATGCGCGCTGGCGAGTGGGCTAGCTGTGGTCAGCTAGTGGGGGAGCTCATGTCTGTGTGTGTGTGTGTGCAAAAAGTTTACGAGTTTCTCCAGTGCCGCCTATGCAAGCGAGTTTCCTGCAGCGGCACTTAACTGTGGCCATGTTGTCACCTCGCGTGCCACACCTACACACACACACACAAATCCATTGACTGTGATTGACGAGCGCACTCGACGGTCATTAGCGGGGCGATCAGCCGACCAGAGTGGCCGTCAATTTGTCATTGTTGCTAGCCAGTTGCCTGCATGAGTTGCTCGATATACTCGGTCTCGGCCGCAAGCTGGCCACTCTCGAGCTCAGTCCGACGAAGCTCACGCTCGAGACCACCACTGTCGCATGCCAAGGGCTCGTATCTCGTCGCCCAGCGAAAATGCTCCTCGTCGTTCGGCACTGTTTTTTGACCTCCGCCGTTTTTTGCGGTCGTGTCGGCCTGGCCGATTTGACGGCCAAGCAGGTGCCCATTATGATTGGACTTTTCATCAGCCAAATCGTCGTTGTTCAAATCCGCCAGCGGCAGCAGCTCGAGTTGATGCTCGAACTTGGCCAGAGCGTCGCCGCCGGTTGCGCCGCCGAACAAGCGGCCCATGCACAGCGAGCACACGAGCGATCTCTGCAGGCGCCGCAACTGGTCGAGCTCGCGCTGAGCGCGCGCCCTTAACGCGGCCAGGCGCTTTGATTCGGCGCTCACTTGCGCCCGCTCGCTCTTGTGGCTCTTGCGTTCCTCGGCGAAGTTAACCTGGGCCCGTAGCAGCTCCTCGCGTTGGTGAGTCAGGCGCCGGCGCAACAAGTGCAGCGTGTAGTTTTGCTCCTTCAGATCGGCCGCGCGCTCATCGAGGCTCACGCGCTTAATCTGGGCCTGGCTGGTCTGCTCAAGTAGATTCGCGCGCTCGCTTATAGCGGCACGTTCGCGCTTCTCAGCCGACCTGAGCGTCTCGTCCAGGCGCTCCTCTTTCATTTGCACGCGCGCCGTGTCTAGCGCGAGCTCGAGCTTTCTCTCGTCCAACTTGGCGCGAGTGCCCTCGAGTTCGGCCCTCTGCTCGTTCAGATGCGTTTCGCGCGCACCCAAAAGCTCGAGTTTCTTATCCAGCGCCTCAAGGGTTGCGCTCGTTGTTTCTTGAAGCTTCTCCGAGCGTTTTTGCGACTGGGCGAACTCAGGCAGCAGCTCGTCTATTTGACCGGCAGCACGCGCCAGCTGACCCGCAAACGAATCCAATTTGTCGTGCTGATCACAGAGTTGCTTGGTCTTGGCGGCCAGCTCGCTATTCGTGCCCCTCACCTGCAGCGTCTGCCTCTCGAGCAGACTCTCGACTGACTTGAAATGGTTTTCGAGCTGCTCGATAGTGCCCGTAAGTGTCTGCTTCCACTCAGCCTGAATAGTGTCGAGTTTTGACAGATTGCAGCTAACATTTAGCTTGCTCTCCAGCTCGAGCTTGTGCATTTCATCGCGTGCCCGTAGCACCTCTTCGAATCGTAACTTTTCATCGCGCATCCGCTGCGCATAACTCTCATTGAGGGCACCCAAGCTTTTCTTGTACTGATCGTCTAGTCGCTTCGAATGCTCCCGTTGACTATCCATAGTTTTGGCCAGCTCGCGCTCGGCCTGCTCTAGGCGCGCCTCAAGCTGGTTGCTCAACTGACTGGCCTTCTGCTGCTCCAATTTAAGCTGCTCCTCGTGGCGTAATTCGATCACTTGCACACGAGCACGCTCGGCTTGCAACTCTTGAGCAAGCCTATCCAGCTCTTTTGCTGAGTGTTTGCTTGCAGTTAACGCGAGATTCGACAGCCGAGGCACAACGCGTTCCAGTATCAGCTGAATGAGTCGCTGTTTGGACATTTCCTGCAGGTTTCCTGCCGTCAATAAACTATCGAGATCCTCGTCGGCTTTGTTTGTCTGCGACAAGTACTCGGCGTTTTGACTAGAGTAGGTCGGCCTGTTAGTGACCGACAAGCTTACTGGCTGGCTCACGCTGGGCCTCCTGAGAATGGCCCGGTGTCGCCAGACGACGGCTCTGGTGGCTTATGAGCGCTCGATAGGCCGCTGTCGCCCTCGAGCCAGGCGGACAGTTTATTCTTGCTGGCGGGCGGAGTGGATTCGCGTTGGGCGGCTTCGAGTTGACGATTTGAGCCGCCCAAATTGCTTGCTGTGGACGGCCTAAATTGGGAAGAAGTATTGCGCGCTCCGCCCGCGCTCGTTCCGGGACGACTCGAGGCTGGCCTGGCCTGGTGCTTGCGCCTGTCAAGTTGCTGGTTGAGCAGCTCCTCAAGGGCGCTCTCGTCCTCGAATTGGTAGCTCATAATGGAATAAAATGGTTAATGATGACTTCTATTTAGGCGAAGTTGTCAATTTATTGTGAACGAGCATCAAAAACAGCTGATTAACAGCGAAATTTTGTCGCCGTCGCATCGTGAACAAATCATGTCTTGTCGTCATAGCAACGACGCGTGCACGTGATTCTCGCCCCTCCGCCCGCGCAGATATTTCTCATACCGCACTGTATGTGTGAGGGTGCAAAGACGCTCGAGAGTGCAAAGACTCACAGATTTGCATGATGGTCTGTGCCTTATGCATCATCTCAACCGCATGCATCAGGTGACCAGGCACAACTTGCGACAGCGCGTTTGGTTCAGTTGCTGCTGTCAAGTTAGTGTGTAAAGGCCAGATGGCGCGCACTGCATGAGCTTTTACCTTTTGCGCGATCACACCCGCACCTATTGATCTCGTACACGGATGGATGGGTTTGCGACGTGAGTAGACGAGAAGTAGACTTGTGTGTGTGTGTGTGTGTGTGTGTGTGTGTGTGTGTGTGCGTGTGTGTGTTTTCGGCTGAGATTAGGCCGGCAGCCAAATGGGTCGCCGCGCAAGAAGGCGGATGTGGCGCGTCAACGCTCGCCCGCACCTCACACACGGTCACTTTTACGGCTATCAAAAGCACATCGAATACAGATGGCCACTTCAAACAGGCTGCCAAACCAACTTGCCGACTAGATTCCACCAGGAAACTTGTGCAATAGCACCGAGTTGACTTAACAGCGAATAAATTTGTGCATCCTCAGCTCGTATGCTTAATCATGAGGTTGTAAAGAAGTAAGGTAGAATCGCAAAATCGCACAGGAAGAGCTTAGCATCAATGCGGAAGATGGAGAATTAGGATGAGTGCCTTACGCAATGATTGATTTTAGTATTCTAATGTTTACTGTTTACAATAGGAAGTGATCCTCCTCACACGTCTCGTTGTTTGTTCGCACAAATGAGATAGGCAATCTGACAGATTTAGTTCTAGTTCGGGCTTGGTTTGTAGTTGATCGTCCTCTTCATCGAGTCACTAATTAACTACCTGTGCGTATCAACAGTAAGATTGTCAGGAGTCTCCTCTCTTTTGCCTCCCAGAATTGAGCATAGTTTCTTAAATAGTCCGCTTGCGTAACACTAACTGTCAATCTTTGTCGACATCTTGTCCTTCAAGAGGTGCTATGGCTACAAGATGCTCCTCTGATTGTTTCGTATATCTCGTCTCATGCTTACATCTTGCTCTGACAGTGGATTGACCTGTAGTTCACTCGATGCCTACGAACAGTCTGTGGAGTGACAATAGAGGTAGCACGATGGGTGACGTTGCGAGACCTCATCGTCTTTTGGTTGTCGTTAAGAAGCAGTTCTGTTCAGCCATCATCGCTGATTGCCTCGGCACAAACTCTGCTCACTGAAAAAAACTCGTTGTAGTTAAGACAGGCCCATCGAGTGTGTGCGTTTGTCCTTGTTTTAAACTTTTCCTTGAATCTTCCATTTCCACTTCTTCTTCATCTTCTCTTCGGCGGACCATCCACACACGACATTCCTGGGAACGAATGGTGTGAACATGAGTGAAGTATGCTGTTGCTGAAACAAAAGACTAGAAGTTTCACAGACAGACTCGTTAAAATCATTACAGCTCACACACAATTGATTCCTTCGCCTAGCAGCAGAAAGCAGTAATTGTTTCTGTACGCTTGACAATTACTCCAAGCTGCGAGTTGTCGTACGGAGCCTTTTGGAGTCTCTCAGAACATCCCATCAGCTCTTGGCATTCTCCAGTAGTTGATGTTAACGAGACTTCTTCACTATTTTGGATCCTAGTTGTCCGTTCATAGAGACCAGGGGCAACCAACCATCCATTCAGCCGTGACGGTGGCAGAAGCGTGCTCACTACTTGCTGTTGCCTTGTTGATAAACGTTGCTTGAGATCCAATCAGATGAACTACTGACCTGTTGTTGTGGATGCCATCAGAGGATTAGAGGGCGTTAGAAAAACTCTTATTTTATCCTTGATGGATACTATTTCAAGTTATTTCTCGTGCCTAGAGTGCCCAAATCCGCTTGAACTCGCGTTCATGTGATCTTATCATTGAAACTTACTCGATGGTAGATTCCAGGTTGATACTGCTTGGCGCACGAGTATCCTGCTGAGACAATACCAACTAGATACCAGACTCCAAATTGGTTGAGCATCAGTGGTCCGCCAGAGTCGCCCTATGAAAACACAAATAGTTGAGTCAAACATAGCGTGGTTAGATACGAGACTATCTCAACTTTTGTTTTCGCGATACTTGTACTTGAAATATGGGCGGCAGACTTACCTGACAAGCATCACGTTGACCCATTTCATATCCTGCACACATCATTTCGTCGTAAATCCTGATGTCGATTCCTTTTCTCCTATGCCAACTTTCACAGACATTATTTTCTATCACAGGAACGGCCACATGTTGCAACACTTTTGGTCGTAGTTTGGAGCCTGTGTTTTTGTAGGGTTGTGCGAATTGCTTGACGGTGATCAGTCGAAGGCCATCATTTATCACGGATGGATGAGGACAAGGCACGAGCTCAAATGGTTGAAATAAATCACGAAGCTTAGCCTAGTTGATTGAGATTCTCTTGACCGGCCACCACTTTCTATTTCATCATAGGAAGCATCATAATCTATGTTTGTGGTTCTTAACAGTGCATAGACGGCGCTGCGGCATAGTACTGAGTGCTCTCAAGAAGCTGAAGTGATTAAGCTTGTGAATATTCAACGAGATCACGCAAGCGATAGCCTTGAACTCATGACCGAGTAATCTAAGCTTGTGTAGCTGGCAAAGATTATTTTCCTTCAGACGCTGTGCGGTCCAAGGTTGACGGCTATGATCGAGTAATCACGCGCGCTGCAGAATGTAACTAGAAGAAGATTCATTTTGCGTGCAACCCGATGAGCTGTCCAACTTGTGAATGCGTTTGCCAGTCTTTTTGCGAAGTTCCACAATGAAAACTTACCTGCTTGGAGAGCGCCCCAACCAGCCACATACGCGACTCGGCCAACAAAGGTTGCATCCTTCTGGGGCAAACAAATAGGTTTGATATTATCTTTGTATGTTGCTGCTCTATCTAATTCTAGTACGGCCACATCGTATCTATCGGCTTGCGGGGTAAATCTGAAATTTGGATGTAGTAACACTTCAACCACAGAGTACACCTCATGAGGTATGCTTTCGATGTCTGAATTTAGGATGTAATCGCCCAAAGTGATTTTGATGCTCGATGGCGAATGTTGAGATCTGGATTATTCAGTAGATATTGATCATGTTGGATTTTGTTCGCGCGATTGCAATCGCGAGGTGCAATCGGAGCAGCGTTTGCAAGTTGGTGCAGTGCGGAGCGTCAAATTCAAACGTGCGCAGAAACCAAAGGGCGACCGGTGAATTTTCGTAGTTCGATGTTTTTCAGCGAAAGTTGAGCATGTTTGTTGTACGTTTTGCATAGCACGAAGATATGAGATAACAAATTTAATATTGAGAAGATTTATATTTAGGATCCATTGAAGAGTGGTTATAATTATACAAACCAAGGGATGATATGAGATAGAAGTTCGAGAGTTAGTAATGATCGGCGAAGTAGAAATCATTATTTATGTACGTGGGCTATCTTGCCAATAAGTGAGAAGATTATGTAGAAGGTTATCCGAGTCGGACATGACCTGAGCTTAAGCGGCAGGGACAGCAGCAAGTGAAAGGGACAGGAACCCTCGAGGTAGAATCATCCCTCATGCCGTTCAAAAACTGCAACTTGCCGCCGAAACTAGTTTCCAGGCGAACACGATGCTCCCACGGAAATTCAAATCAGCCATAATATTCATAGTTAACGTAAGAGAATCTCCGTGTTACTGCATAGGTAGCTCTTGTTGTAATCCAAGGGAAATGGTTGCAGTCGCGTTTATGGCTAGTTCAGAGTCGTCTCGGATCATCAAAGCGGGCTTTCTAACGAGACGTGTTGCGCGATGGAACGTGATAACAAGCCTGCATCATAGCGAGCGTAACCATTCCGAGAGGGACGAAGAGAAAAATTCAAAACGATAGCGAACACCTTCCACTATGGTAAGAGGTCCAGCTGGACGATACTGAGTCAGTAAATTTGTAACTATGCTTACCTTGCAACACAATGACCCGCGGTGACCACATGCCGCGAACTTATTAATGCGCCGCCACATCGGCTCCCGCCCACCTGCACGAATGCTTGCCATGGGAATTGGCCAAACGAAGCGTCCGTTCCGCCAACTATGCGATTTATTTTGCTTGTACTTCGTCCGCAATCTGTTGTCGAATGTGTTTGTGCGTGAGCGCCGAGATTTATATTGCAGATCATGTTCGAGTTTTGTTGTTGAGGTAACCGGTCAAATTGGATCGGTGTCGTCGTTTTGGTGGTAGGATGAGGCAACAGGAAGCGCCAATATAAACCAACGAATCAGAAACCATGATGAACGGCAAAGATTGTCCGTTGAACGTTTAGCGTAGTGCCAAGTAAAAGTCATTCGTTCAATCGGTAAGCCGGTTATTCAACGGGTTGGATCGTATATCAGTAGTTTCCCGATGGCGGGAAGGGAGAAAGATTGTCAGTTCTGGATCAGATAATTGATTGTATATATGTAAAAGTCGCCACATAAAGTAGCATGCCATGCATATGGAGAAGAGGAGACTACCACTACCATAACCACTACGGGTATGACTAGCAGCCTATCTTGCAACTAGCTCGGCTTCCAACCAGACATAATCAGTGTTTCATCAACACACTTACAACCAGCAGTGGAAGCGTTTTGCTAACCGGCTTCCAGAACAGATCAGTCAGACTAACTAGAGCTTTCATAGACACTACTAGCTAATTGTTGACCATTTTGGCTGCTCTCCGAATAAAAAGCTCATAGATTATATCCGGCTAGCTGCTTGGCGCGCACTCACACGCCGAATGAATCGTGACTGGCTCTCAGAGTGAGCGATAGCTCAAGATTAAATCTCATCAAGCAGAGAAAAGGAGAGAGAGAGAGAGAGAGAGAGAGAGAGAGAGAGAGAGAGAGAGAGAGAGAGAGAGAGAGAGAGAGAGAGAGAGAGAGAGAGAGAGAGAGAGAGAGAGAGAGAGAGAGAGAGAGAAGGACGAGATGGGTAGAATGACATCAAACATTAAGTGAGCTACATCGAGTACTTACATGGATCATTAACAACCGGGCCGTAGAATCCGGGCTGGATCTCTTGTCGACTAGGAGTAACACAGCAAGTCATCAGCAAACCACATGAGGCTCCGAGAGAGCCGCCGGACATCCAGCAGAAGGCAAAAAATTGGCACTTGGTACCGCCGACGCAGCCTTGATTAAAACGAGCTTTGATCTGTTGCATCTGGGGCAGCATGAGTCTGTTTGTGTCTAACGACAACAAGGCACGATCGTTTGCAGTCGCACCCTTGCTATGAGTGCTCGACTTGAGGACATAGTGGGGCGACTGACTGGCGCCCGATAGAACTGCTCGGCCTGGCTCGATCGCTTCGCTAGACTTATCACCACTATCACTTGCCGATGTCTTGATCTCTTGATCAAAACCGAGCAGCTGTTGTGCTTGATGCTGGTGTTGCTGATTATCATCTTGGTAGTTGCTCCCATGCATATCACTCATGGGCTCATTGATGATCTGATCCTCTTGCATAGATCCATAATCGACATCGTTCACGATACTGTAGGGTATGACTGAGCTAAAATTGTTGTAATTTTGGCCTATCATCAGGTTGTGTGCTTGACTCTTCCGGGCGAGAGCTGCATTAGCCGTGGCGGCCAGTGCTGCGGCGGCTGCAGCAACTGCCGCCGATTGTTGATGACTGTGGCGCAAGGGGTTGAGTATGCGACGTTGCGAGTTGTGCTGATACTCTTGAGGGAACTGGTTACTAGTGGCCTTGCGTTGATGCGTATCATCACTGATTTTGCTATAAGAATCTGGATCGCGAGCACGAGCTGCGTTAAAAAATAGTTGCTGGTATCTGTGCTGATGAACCAATGGCCAGTAATTCGTTGTTGTTGTGCTTGCTTGTGAGGCTTGTGCAATCTTTGAGGAGAAAACAATATAAATAAGAGCTAGGAGAAGCCAGCGTAGTGATGGAAACATCAAGGGACCTGGAGTTTTGTGATTGTGGTTGCTGTTGTTGTTGTGGTTGTTGTTGTGGCGAGTTTGTGCCGATTTGCATTTGGCCAGCATCGAGTAGACTACATTTCTACAGATCAATCTTAGAGGAGACGGCGTGAATACATAACTGCCTATGGTTGGCTGTTTCGGACTGGTTAACTTTGTTTTTGTTCTATGATGGTGACATTTGGTAAGGCTTGATACGCTTCTTGTGGAAGACAGCTCATTGTCTAATTTAGAAAACCTAATATCATCACCATGGACTCGCTGCACGCGACATTTGGAGCTATCACTTCTGGTTTCCTCATCGCTATCGAGTGTGCAATAATCAATTTTATGAACTAGATTGCAGTATGCTGCCGCATCTGGCGCGCGCCGCCGAATGTCTTCATTGTGTTCATCATCGGCCACACGCAACCATGACGCAGGGCACTGGGTGAACATCTTCTGTTCATAAAGGGGGAGGTACTGTCTATGGTGGCGTACGCGCTGTGTGTCTTGTGCATCCAGGTTGATTGTTGACGTATCACGTGCTTGCCTTGTCTATTGTCGTATATTTGCAGTTATCTTGTGAGGGACAGTGGTCACTCGTGACTGGACTTCTATTAGCCATTGTTGACTTAATCACATTCAGTGTGCTGATTGGTGAGTGAGTCGACCGCTCTAATCACAATTACTGGCCCCCAGCCTGGCAACCCAATCGATTCGATTGAGTTATTGAGAGCTAAAAGTTATGCGAGTATACTCTAGTTTGTATGTGCCTAGCTCTCGTGGGCGTGCAAGTGGAGGCTGCGCGCGTTCGCTTTCGCTGGCTCGCGTTCGTTTGTGTTGCCTAGGGGTGCGCACAAAAAGTCGATCGCGAACGGTAACAGAGGGGAGCTGCTGAAAGAAGAAGAGCACCAGGCCAATCTCGCTCGACAGCTCTCGTTGCACTTGACGCTGGCGAGTTATTTTGTTGTTGTGGATCCTCCCCCAAGCCTCGGTTTGGCCACTCGCTCGCTTGCTCACTGACTCGCTCACTGGCTCGCCATTGTCGCTATCGGTCGGCTTCTTCTCTCTGCTGTATTTACCTCGGCACGACTCAGACTGACAGACTGGCGGCAAGTGAGAGTTTTTTTTTTTTCGTAAAAAGTGAAGAAGCCTGGTTGAAGAAAACTACTGTAGGTGTGTGTGTGTGTTCCTTCTTTTGTGTTGTTGTTGTCGTTGTTGTTGTTGTTGTTGCTGTTGCGCCAACAAGTTATCGCTCTCTCACTCGCGCACACCTCGCCTGCTCGACTGCTTCTGCCTAATCGCCAACTATGTTTGTGCGTTTGTCTCATCGAGCTCATCCCAACCGGTGGTGGTGGTGGTGGTGCGGCTACTGCTGTAGTCCTCCCCTAGCCCCGCTGTTGTAACTGGGCCTGGCCGTTTATGTGCCCTCGTCGGCGCCAACACTTGTTTGCCACCTGGATGATTGCTCGTGAGTCTGTGATCGCGTTCACTTGAAGCCACCTAACCTCCGCTATGCTCGCTCGCTTGCTCGTCCGTTCGTCTGTCCGTCTGTTCGTTCGCTTGCTCCGGTCTCTCAACAGGATGAAGAATCAGCGAGAGCTGAACACGATTCGCTTCCCCCGGTCGGCTTGCCCGTGCTCGCTTCCCTTCTCTGCCGCTGCCGCTCGGTCTACTGTGAAATCTGTTTGAACATACACACACACACGCACGCACACGCACAAGCGCAAGCCGAGGGGAGAGAGAGAGAGAGTGAGAGAGAGAGCAGCCTTCATGAATGATTATTATTACAGCCAATGCTATTATTGTGCACCACCACCACCACCACATGGCTGCCCACTATGTGCACGCTGCCAGGAGCAGCCGTGAAGGGGCGAGCGAGCGAGCAAGCAAGAGGCGGGGGAAAAGATAGCGAGCAGGCCCGACTGGCAGGCAAGAGAAAGCTTCACATGGATGTTGAAGATTGCTCGGACACACGAACGCACGGGACGCTCGCTCTTGAGTCTTTACAGCCTGTGGCCGTCGCTGCTGCTGCTGCTGCTGCTGTTGCTGCACTGCTCACCTGTTGAACAATTTCTCGCCTCCGCCTGGTCTCGCTCGCTCGCTCGCTTGCTTGCTCTCTCCTTCTCTCGCGCGCACACTGCGCGATTGTGATGCAATCTGTTGTTTGTCTCGACGGCGACGGCGACGGCGATGGCGACGACGCCGTGAGAAGCGAGACGACGGCGGCGGCATACCGAGGCGGCTGCTGGGCAAGACGCGCGCCTGCTGCGCACTGGTCAATACAGCCGGCTGCCACCCGTTCGCCTTCAAGTCCATCCGACGGCGGGCGATATCCACACGCCGCCGCCGACCGTCATCCTTGTGCTTCTGCGCGGCCGAGAACAACACAGCACAACATATGCGAGCCGTCCCGGTCGCTCGACTCCCCCTCTCTTCCTACATGATTTTACTCGCTCGCTCGCTCGCCTTCCCGCGCCTGTCTGACGACAACCAGCGGCGGCGGCGGCGGCGGACTTTACAGCAATTCCAAATCAAACGATGATCTACTTATCTCGTTGCCAGCAAGCTCACCCGTGCGAGCGAGCGACTTGAGCCTAGGCTGCGCTCTGTTTGCGACTTCCCGCCGGCGCCGCTCGGAAAAACATATTTTAGGCGACAAGCGGGCGGGCGGGCGGCCGGTGGGTTTGCTCCAGCTCACCGCTTGCGATCTATGGAACCAGAACTAGCCCCGGAGTCGCTCGCCTAATGACTCAAACTCGTTAGGCCTTGGCAAACGCTGTAAGGCCGTGCGCTCGCCATCCAAGTCGATCTCCGAAAGGCGACGAGTCACCTTTCGGCGGCCCTCGAGCGATGATCAATGAAAAGTGTCGAGAGAGGAATTGGTGGTTGTTGCGCGCGGCTTTTTAACTGGTTGGTTGGAATTGTAACTAAGGGATAGCAAAACTTATTTCCATTTTGATGGGAGGAAGACACCGCGCGCGTGCGCCCGAGACGATCGCTTATCCGCTTAACCTTCCGAGTGCTGCCACTGGTCTCACCGGGCCGGCGGCCACTCGTCGTTAATTGAGCGCGCGAGCTCTGATTGATTCAGCGTCAACCTGTTGATTGCTAATTGGATTCTATCAATGCGCCCACTCATGCAGATAACCGCACCCGGGTCTCCCTCACATCCCGTTCAGTTGATTGTGATCGACGCGCGCCTATCATTGGGCGCGATCTCGCTCTCGTTGTTGTCGGAAGTTTCGCTCGTGGAATCATCAATGAACGCGCGCGTCGATTTGGACGCCACCAAACTCAATTTAGCAAACGACTTTTCGTGTTGTTGTTTTCCACTTTGCCTGAGTGCAAGGTGGATGCGCGCGAGTCGGAAGTGAAATATTCTCTAAATAAAATGGCGCGCACGGAAGCGCCTCGAGATCGATATCTCAATCGAGACGCACTCTTTGGCCATCAATCACTATCTGCCTCTTGGCGTAATAGATTTTTAACAGACCAAAAGCGAGATGGTAAACACAAACGGACAAACAAAACGACGATGAAAGAGAATGAGACAGCGAGAGAGAGAGAGAGAGAGAGAGAGAGAGAGAGAGAGAGAGAGAGAGAGAGAGAGAGAGAGAGAGAGAGAGAGAGAGAGAGAGAGAGAGAGAGAGAGAGAGAGAGAGAGAGAGAGAGAGAGAGAGAGAGAGAGCGAGCGAGCGAGAGAAGGGGTTTGTTTTTGTTCCGGCTACTCGCTCACTCGCCTGGCGTGAGTTCAGGAAGTGGCCTAAGCGCGACAAAATGGCTCGTTGCACTTGGTCATTGCGACCGGTGGCGGCGACGACGACGACTCGAGTGGTGCACCTTGCCGCGCTTTGTTGAGCACATTCACATTTTCGCAATCGAGTCACTCGTCGCGCTTGTAGGCAGTGAATTCCCTTTCTTTGTCTGGCAGCTAGAAATTAGTTGTCGCTCGAAAACAAAGGTGTCTAGTTGTGCCGGCCAGACCGTGCACCAGACCACTCGGGTGCCAAGAATAGGATTATATGCAACTAGCTAGCCGATTGAGACGCGGACGAAGGGACACGCCACAGTTGCATGAGCACACTTGTCTGGATGGCCGGCCAGACTGTCCAGATGCGCCACTGCATTCGATGTGGCAGAAACTGGCCTACACAAAGACTCACGAAAAGTGCTAGCATATCTCGGATTCTCGATGCGCATAACAATCGGGCTAGATAATGAGCGTGGTCTCGGCACTCAGGTGCGTCACCTAATGAGCACGAGCAATAGCGCGTAACGCGCGCGATCCTACTGAACGTTGGGCGTGCCGCAGCGCGCGTCAAACTCGCCCGCATTGATGTTGTGTGTGTGTGTGTGTGTGTGTGTTGTATTTTGTAGCGGCCGTGATGTTGGTGGGGTGACGTTTAACAGATGCAAAATTCTCTGATAGTTGAATTATTCTCTCAAGTGACAACGCGAGGAAGAATTTGCTAAATCTCACTCGTGTAACAATGCGAGATTGATAGTTGATCAGCAGGTGCAGTGCATCTAAAAACATCCTACCGTGGAGCAGCGTGCGCAGTTACGAAAAGCGTCGCTAAATTGTGCTTTAGCCTTCCTCGCTCGGACGTGCGTTCGAAAGATCCGAACGCGCGCATGAGGCGTGTGCTCGATCTCTTCACAAATTAGCGCGTATTTTCAGACCAATTTGCTGTCTAACCTACGCCTTGATTTGTGCAAAATGTCGCACGTTTGTTTGCGCGCATCCGTACGCGGGCGTCAATGCAAACAGGATGAAGACGCGCACAAATAGATGTAATTTTGTATAATTTTCTCCCGCGGGAATTAGAAACAGAAGAACGCTCGCGCGCGGATTAGGGGGAAAAATTTTTCGCCCCAAAACTGCGCGAGCCACGGTAGGATGTTTTTACATGCACTGTATGATCAATTAGATGTCGAGGGATAGTGACACAAATACGAATATACTGAGACCAGTTGGGCACCAAACCAACACATGAACTACTATGGACAAGCTATGGTGGCGGCGACTCAACTTGGGTCGTTCAAAATTGAAGGCCTCCGCCAGGGCCTCAGCTTTATTATCTGGCTTTGCTATGGTAGCCCTGGTCGAGATTCAACTCAACAATGATAGCGAAGTTCCAGTTGGCCTCCTGGTTGCATTTGTTATCTGCACGACACTCCTCATTGCCGTCCATATGCTAGCCCTTATGATTGCTACATGCATTCTACCCCACATTGAATCTGTTGCAATCATCCCGGGAACCACCGAGTATTCGGCCAACGATGGCACCCACGACAGGCTTAAAAATTATATTGAAATGTCCTGGTTTTTTAGCACCACCATTGGGATCTTCCTGTTCTTGGTTGAAATAGATCTCATTTGTTGGGTCAAATTTTGGAACTATGGCGCTAGTTCAGGCACAAACATTGGCAAAATAGCCTCGATCTCAGTGACACTTGCCCTTATTCCAATCATGATATTATTTATTACGTTTGCTGTGAAATTTTATCGAAATTTAGTTACGCATCAATTCGAAAAATCGGAACGTGAGATATTAGAACTAGACACTCTTATAAATCAATTGAACTTCCCTGACTCGGCCAACCAGAGGGGCAGTGTGAGTGGCGGTGACGGCGACGACGGTGAGCACCAGCATCATCGTATCAACATACCCAACAATAGCAATCATTGATCGAGGTAGATAGATGAGTATCCCAGTGTGCCCACCTGTGGCATGATGGAAACAACAAATACAACAATTCCAATCAGACTAGCAAAGAGCTTAGAAGGTAATGTTCGATGGACATGCCTCTTTACTTGCCTCGCATCCTACACAATCTATCGTATTGATCAACATCACTACTATTGTTTGCATTGAATCATTCCAATCGTTGCATGTGTTCGTAAACTTTAAAAACGTCTCTATACAATAAAAACAATTAACACTTATAACACAGAGCTTCTCACACAGCTTCTCTTAGATTGGTAGCTCGAAGTTGACAGCGACGTCGGCGGATTTGGCTAAACTCACTATCTGGGATACCTTTACGGCCAGCTTAGCAGCTTCATCCAGATCGTCACGGGCGTGAATACGCATGTTGCTAGCGTGAATGAGAGCTTGAGCATCCTCAACTCGTGTTCCTTGTAAACGGCAGATAATGGGTGTTTTGAGTTGCAGAGTCTCAGCAGCTTGAATAATACCTTCCGCAATGACATCGCATCTCATAATACCACCGAAAATATTGACAAGTATGGCCTGCACTTTGGGATCGCTTGAGATAATCCTGAACGCCTCTGTCACCTGTTTGGCAGTGGCACCTCCGCCGACGTCCAAAAAGTTTGCCGGGTTTCCACCGTGCAACTTGATAATGTCCATGGTGGCCATGGCCAAGCCGGCACCGTTGACCAAGCATCCAATATCGCCATCAAGAGCAATATAATTGAGATTACTCTCGTCAGCTTCACGCTCACGAGTGTCCGATTGAGACCAATCGCGTGATGCGAATAACTCTTTGTGCCTAAATGCAGCATTATCATCAAAACGGCACTTCGCGTCTAGGCAGAGAACCTTGCCTGAGGTGTCCTCGACAAAGGGATTGATCTCTAGCATGACGGCATCATTCTTGATGAAGGTAGCATAAAGTCTTTGGATCATTTCGCAAGCTTCGTTGAGTGACGTATCTGAAAAGCCCAATTTCTCTGCTACACGTCGAGCCTGCTCAGGTGTAACTCCAGTGTTGATGTCTATGGGTTCCGTAATGATGGCCTCGGGGTTCTCGGCAGCTATTTCCTCAATGTTGACACCTCCAACGGCACTAGCCAGCATAACAGGCCCACCGTAGGCGCGTTCCATCATTATGGCAAAGTATAGTTCTCGTCTGGGGTACAATCTTTCGACTATCATGACCTCATTACATATGATTCCCTTCTCGCCAGTTTGTTTCGTGATAATTCGGTGACCAATCATCTGACTAGCCAATTTGGATGCCTCGGCTTCACTGAACGCCATGCGAACTCCGCCCTTGAGACCATTGTCGAAATGACCTTTCCCTCTGCCACCAGCGAGTACCTGAGCTTTCACGACGTAATCTTTGGAATTTAGATCCTTGATAATACCTGTGACCTCTTCAGGCGAGCGGGCTACACCAAATTTAGGGACTTGTACTCCATGATCGCGTAATAGTTTCATAGAAACATTTTCATGAACGTTCAGGTTGCGTTTGCTGGTTGCAAACAACCCTTTGGTCGTTTTCCTCGTGAATAATCTTCTTCCAACAACAGAGGCCATGTTTAATTTGTGCTCTCTTTTAATATCGTATGATGAGTATATGTGAAATAAATAATTAGTGAAGAGATTTCCTTCAATGATACAGTTCTAATCAAGTGAGATAGTGATCTGAAAGAAGTGTGCAGTCAACAAAGTTGTTGAATAACAAGAATAATAACAAATGCACATTAGACGTCAGCGCCGGTAGGGCGCGCAAATGAAAACACATGAGCGAAAGAAACGTCACAGTTGGCCATTGCAATTTGAACCGCGACCCCTACACTCTGAAGAGTTCGACTCTCGGCACCTCGATTCAAGGTATCTGGTCGGTTTTGTTGGCCTCACTAGTACATTTTTGATCACTTGGTTCATCGGATTAATCTTGAATGAGACTTGATCGCTCACCTTCGACTGAAATCCATCAATTTGCATTGTTTTTGCATTGCCTAATTCACCTTACCTAGGGAGTTGAGGCCGCTGCGGTCTGTGAACATTTCGGAAGACCCATCTCGACACTTAGACCTGATTATTTAGCCATCTGCATGATCCTGGTTGCCACGTTTGGCAGCCGAAAAAAGCGGCGACAATCACGAGCAAGCTTCATGGCTTCGCGAGCATGAGCAGAATGAGGAAAAGTGAACGCGTGGGGGTGTGATGATGAGAAGGGGGCGTAGACGCAATGTCAATTTTATCTTCTCCAAGATTGTTACTCTCTACGCTTTCTGGACAGTAACACTCGCACCTCTATTCTAAAACCGTTCAATTGATTTACAGTAATACAACTCACACCTCCACAGGATAAATCCAGCAACTTATTCTGTTCAAAATCAAAACATCATTTCCACCAAAGTCTCAAGATGTCCGGGGCAATCAAGTGCGCCTTCGAGGGCCTACTCAGTAAGGATGAGCAATTCATCAAATTGAAAAACTATTACCAATCGCATGGTAAGCAAATGAAGATGCGTCAAATGTTTAAAGAGCAACCAGATCGTGCCCAAAAGTTCAATATCAAGCTTGATAAGGAAGAGAAGCATTTCGGTTTGTTGTTTGACTATTCTAAGAATATTATCGATGATGAAGTGATGAAAATCTTGGTTGAGTTGGCTAAAAGTCGTGGGGTCGAGGAAAAGCGACACGCCATGGTGACTGGTGCTAAGATTAATTTTACCGAGGACCGAGCTGTGCTCCATGTGGCCCTTAGAAATCGTGCAAACCGACCGATAATGGTCGACGGCAAGGATGTCATGCCAGACGTGAATCGGGTGCTAGACAAAATGAAGGTGTTCTGCGACAGAGTCATTAGTGGCGAATGGAAGGGCTACACGGGCAAGAGGATCACTGACGTTGTTAATATTGGAATTGGTGGGTCCGATTTGGGTCCCGTAATGGTAACTGAGGCACTGAAACCTTACCAAAAGGGTCCAAATGTCCACTTTGTAAGCAATATTGATGGTACACATTTGGCGACCACACTGAAGAAATTGAATCCCGAGACAAGCTTGTTTATTGTCGCCTCAAAGACTTTCACAACTCAAGAGACTATCACAAATGCCACCTCGGCACGAGACTGGTTCCTGAAGACTGCCCACGACAAAGCCCATGTGGCAAAACACTTTGTCGCTCTATCAACGAACGTTGCCAAAGTGCAAGAGTTTGGCATTGACTCGGACTCAATATTTGAGTTTTGGGATTGGGTCGGGGGCCGTTATTCCCTTTGGTCGGCAATTGGTATGAGCATTGCCGTGCACATCGGATTTGAGAACTTTGTGTCTCTGCTTGAGGGTGCCCACTACATGGACGGGCATTTCTATCACGCGCCACTCGAGCGTAATCTACCAGTGATTATGGCTATGCTTGGTGTGTGGTATATCAATTGTTTCGGCGCTGAAACCCACGCAATTCTGCCCTATGATCAGTACATGCATAGGTTTGCTGCCTATTTCCAGCAGGGTGACATGGAATCCAATGGAAAGTATGTCACCTCAACAGGCGAGCAGGTAGACTACGCAACCGGCCCGATTGTTTGGGGCGAGCCCGGCACCAACGGGCAGCATGCCTTCTACCAGTTAATTCATCAGGGCACTCGCCTGATACCTGCGGACTTTATCGCGCCCATCCAAACGCAGAATCCCATCAGTGGCGGCAAGCATCACACTATTTTGTTGGCCAACTTCCTCGCTCAAACCGAAGCCCTAATGAAGGGACGCAACGAAAAAGAAGTGGAGGCCAACAGTGACAAGCTGAAACCTCACAAGGTGTTCCTGGGCAACCGGCCCACAAACTCGATAGTTGTCCGCAAACTCGACCCGTACACATTGGGAGCCCTTATCGCCGCTTACGAGCACAAGATCTTTGTGCAAGGTGTCGTCTGGGGCATCAACTCGTATGATCAGTGGGGCGTCGAGCTGGGCAAGCAACTAGCCAAGGCCATCGAACCCGAACTCGAGGGCTCAGGTCATGTGTCGAGCCACGACTCGTCAACAAACATGCTCATCAACCATATTAAGGCCAATCGTGCGTAGGATAGGTAGAGGCTGAGGCGGCTTGTGCGTTACGCGTGAGCGCAATCACGAGATGAAGCGAGTGCACAAATATGCACCATGCACGGGATATTTGCTAATAAAAGAAGCAAGCAATTGCAATAGGGGCATGGAAGGATCTTTGTTATCAGATTTAACATGCTCACACTCGGGCGTTAACGCATCTTTCTCGAGCATGCAAAATAAGATACAGACGATGATTGACAGCTATTGAGATCAGGTTGCAATCTCGCGCGGGCTCTCATGATTTTTCTCACTCCTGTTGCCAGTCTACTTTGTATGTGTATGTGAGTGTGCGTATGCTCAAGAGATTTCCAAAGCCGGACGGGCAAGTACATCGTCCCAATCACACACGGGATAGAGTAGCGTGAATAACAATGGCCACTAATGCGCACAGACCCTCTGCGGCTGCTGCTGATTTTGCTGCACCGACTGCTAGAGTGGTCAATCGAACGGTGCGGAATTCGAGCAACCTTGTTGTCGTTGGCGCGCCAGCTTTGGGCAGCCCTCTGATCTGTCCTCCGCGTTACAAGGTCCTGAAGATTTATCATACTACAGCTAGCAGGAGATGAAGATGATGAAGTGTCCAATGTGTGTGTGTGTGTGTGTGTGTGTGTGTGTGTGTGTGTGTGTGTGTGTGCGTGCGCGAACGTGTGTTAATTTGTCAGTTAATCTCGTCCATCTGATCAGCTTATCTCCCCACATTATCTCGCTCCTCGCTCGGTTCGTCGACGAAATTGGTTCATCGAGCGCGCGAAGAAGACTGAGGACGAGACAAGGCTCAGGTGAGCCGGTGGTGGTTTTTCCCCCAGCGACGCACACACTGAACGAGAAGATGTGATTGATTTGGCCGGGAGATTGACTGCCACATAGACTTAATTGTTGTGTTGGGTAAACAGAGATTATCTCTCGTTCTTTCTCTCATTTCTCGCGCCTCTGGCCCTCTATTTTCAAACGTGATCTCAATGCCCGTAGTCGAAGCCGAGGCGGGGCAAACACAATTCGTGCGCTTCAGTTCCATCTCACCTGGACCCGACCGGTGCTGGCGGTGGTGGTTGTGGTGGTTGTGTGGGGGTGGCAATGATGGCGGAGCAGAAAGGTTAAGTCGAGTGTGGCCCAATAGAAGTGTGTGTGTGTGTGTCTCTCTCTCTCTCTCTCTCTCTCTCTCTCTCTCTCTCTCTCTCTCTCTCTCTCTCTCTCTCTCTCTCTCTCTCTCTCTCTCTCTCTCTCTCTCTCTCTCTCTCTCTCTCTCTCTCTCTATCGCGCGCTGATTGGTGGCGATCGGGCGCGAGTGCCACCGTAAACAACTCGCTATCTCACTCTGCCGGCCAGAGCAAATTGCTCGCTCACAGCCACCAACACCTCCGCATTGTCCGGCACAACCACCATCACCAATCAAAACTCCCACACATCTCGCGACGCGCTGTCTACTCGCTCCCTTTCTCCGATCCCCATGGCCAGACGACGGTCAAAATCTAGAGTGGAGGGGGGCCAGCGCTCTCTCGAGAACTTTTATTGTTGTTGTAGTTGTCGAATTATTAGCGGGGAATGGAAGGTGAAGTGGATGAGGTGTTTTAAACCGGCGCTGAAAGTTGCTGCAAAGTGAAAAACAACGCAAATCTGGGGACACATTCCAATCGTCCTTATGGTCGTCGAGAGGCTGCTTGGAATTCTTTCGCGTGCGTGCGTGCGTGCGTGCGCGCCACGTGAGAGATGGACGACGAAAAACCAACAAGCGTCAGTGATGGCAGTTGATAATTGATTTGTATTGCTGTTGTTATTGCTCTCTAACGCTAACCACGCTCACAGCCAGTTTGCTGGGGCCTGGCTGTGTGACTCCCGATAATTAGTCGTCGGACAAATAGAATCGAATCAATTCAAATGAAAAAAGCTCGCTAAAGTGGGTAGCACAACCACCTGCGCGCCGCATGGATTTGATTTGTAGCCGTTGGCCAATATCGATTCGATCGCAAGTCAAATGCCTCGCGATGAGAGCGTAAGTTCATCAAATGTGAGCTTAAAGACGGCCACCTTCACCTCAGCACTGGTCGGTTGGTTGCGGTCAATCAATTTTTGCCACTTGAGGACAGGAATTTCCATTCATCGCGCGCCACGCCGGCAAGTGGACAGGCAACGGTGGCCAGGTGAATAAATACTCACGAGCGAGCGAGCGAGCGAGCGGACGAGCGAGCAAGCGCTTCTCAGGCTTGGCCATCATTTAACGAACACAACAAGTTATTCCATTCAATTGCACCAATCTCGTCGTGCTGGACGGCCCGCGGTCGCGCAACATTCTTACAACATTGTGCAATCGACAGATCAGCGGGCTAGCTCTAATCACACACGTTAGCTCGCAAATCAAACACAGTTGCTCGCTT
Organism: Prunus fruticosa; assembly: GCA_018703695.1. Classification (NCBI taxonomy): domain Eukaryota; kingdom Viridiplantae; phylum Streptophyta; class Magnoliopsida; order Rosales; family Rosaceae; genus Prunus; species Prunus fruticosa. The sequence goes on from JAHHUK010000043.1 coordinate 68,096, forward strand.
GCTCGTTCGCTTGCCATCACAAGAGAGTAAACTGGCCCAGACAGTAGCCTGTTGTTGTGCAATGCCTGCCCGTGAGCCAGGTGAACATTTTCCATCCTCTGAAAGCGCGCACGAGATCCGCAAAGTCGTCACTCTGTCTGGCAACTTTAGACGATTGACTTGACTTTTGCCTTTGCTTTCGCCACCACCCGGCCCAAAATCTTCGCCCACCGCTGCGAACGATCGACCACTCACTCACTCACAATTGGATGACGCCGAACAACAATCAATTGCGCAAGGGCGGATTAAGCGAGCGCATCATCCCACTAGAAAAATTATTGATTCAACAATAATCTTAATTCCTCGAGCAAGCAAGCGAGCGAGCGATCGTGTGCAAGGCCATGATTGAGATTTGGCACTCACTGGCTCCAACCTGTCTGGCAGCGCTCGGGCGATTGACACGGATCGACTTGGATATAGGCAAGGTGCAAATTGTGCTAGACCCCTGGGCGCGCCATCGGGAAGCGCATGATTCACTTACATTTTGCGCGCCCAGTTGAGCCATTGAACAAACAAATGTACGCTTAGAATGATAACGATGAGTCGAGTCGAGAAGGGGCGATGAGTTTGAGGTGGGCGTACCTGTAAGAATCAAGTCTAGCGCACATTTTTGCACATTTGATTGAGCAGCAAGAATTTTATCGTGTGCTCAAAAAAGAAAAAAAATTGAAAATATCTTCCAAATTTTACTTGCCTTTTTGTCAACCCCTCTCATTGGTCAGTTATTTACTGTTTGCTAACAATAGTGGTCTACTAATTGAGAGCGAGTGAGCACATATTAATCGGTTGCTCGCTCGCGCGCGCTATCAACAAATAATGAATTTCTGATGAGCTGCCAGATTTTCGAGAATGCGGCCGCGGCGTGAGCAATGCTCAAATGTAGAGCGAGTTTAAGTGATTCCTCTTCTTGCTGCCAATTCAATAAAATTGAACGACCACCAGGGGCACTCGTGCTGGCGACAAAAGAACTGCCACTGTTGTCGAGTGGGCACACAGTTTGACATTCTACTCCAGCTCGCGCGCCCACTCCTCTCGAGGGGTGGCACCAACACGCACATTTTCGCCCACAATTTTACACACATCAACTACGCCTGCTGTTCACTTCGACTACTCGACTCAAGCCAAACTCACTCGACTGATCTGATTCTTGCGCGCCTCACCTCGAGTCGCTCTTTCAGTGTTGGCATAAGAACCAGATGGAAGGGTGCGATATATAGAGTTTTGATCAGATGGGTATAAAAAAAACTGCAGGCGCACAGTCGATAAAATCATGCGTGCGATTCAACAGTGACGAGAGAAATATTGTGACAAAATTTCGCCCTCGAATTTTCCATGACATTTTGAGCAGCGTGAATATGAGCACTTTATGTGTAAGTGTGTGATTGACATCCGACAACTTGAACGCGCCAGGCGTGTGTTTCTGCCACGACAGCACAAAACAAATCCAATCGAATCAAACCAATCTGACGGGCACGACCAGCAGCCGCTTGCGCGCTTTTATAGAACTCTTAATGGGCACACCGCACGCCACTTCTAGCGAGCAATAAGAGAGTTCAACGCGCGAACAATTAACAGCACTGATGTTGCTTTTGAGAGCAAACTTCAAGTTTGTCGAGTTGCGCTCACATTTCGCCATGAGGGGGTGAGCAACTCAAAGTGCTAATGCAAACACTTTTGAGCGGCTCATGAGGCACCCCAATCGGCAAGAGCAGCTGATGACGACTTCGGGCGCACGCTAACACGAGTTCCCATGCGCCTATTTAACAAACCAATCAAACGTGTTGGTGCGAACACGAAGCAATAGAGAGCGACGGAAATCAATGGAGAGATTTCCTGTGTGCCGATGATTGCTTGTTATCGTGCTAGCTCGTTGTGCTTCGAGAGCCAACACAAACTGGGTGGATTGGCAGGCCCAAGTGAGCGTGAGCATTCCGCGAGCTATTCCTTTGAATATCAGAATAATTCTATTAGTTTGGCGCTCGAGGAGTTTTTTTTGAGTGATGAGTGAATTCGTTTGGCATTTCAATTGTTTAGTGTTCGCGCATATTGATTTGTATGAGTGAACGAGGGGAGGGGGAGGGGGAGAGAGGTAAATCGGCATTGTAGTTGCGCAGCGACCTGAAGCTTGCTGTGGGAATCTCACCCGACCAGACGAGAGGGTGGGCGGCATGAAGGACAAACGCTCGAATTGAAAGCTGTCTCTTCGGTGGGAGTGCAAATGGACGAGCGGGCGCAACTCATCAATTACGGCTCGCTTGTCGGGCACAAATTGGTTTGTGAGTGGGCGAGATACGCTTGCGCTGGAATTGCGCTCTGCGGAGGAGGAGGAGCTAGAGCGTTAGGAGGGGCGGCTCGGAAGAGTGAAAAGGTTGGAAATAAATCAACAGCAGGAGACACGAACAAAGAATGCAGCACAAGCTCTGGGCTAGGCGGCAGTTGCTGAGGAACAAATTGAGTTAATGAGTTGAGATCGGCTAACTGGCCCTATAATGGAACGATGATGGCAAAAAGCCAACGAGATGCTAGAGGATCTCGAGAAAGGCTTGCGATGGCAGAATGAGACAGGGCTGGATGGGCAAGGCATTTGGTAAGGCAAGCCAAATGGTTTCTCTTGAACGACCGAGAGCACCACGTGCTTCAAGTTGTCAAGTGTCCTCGGCGCGCTAAGCCAACCGGGCAGCCCGCTGGCTCGTATTGGCTCATTTCGCGTGAGTGCCCCCCATGCTCATTATTTGCGCTCCCTACTACTGGCCCTCGTTAGGGTGCTATGTTTGTGCGTCGGCTTCGAGCTGCGCGCAGACGGCCCGAGCGCAGCGCGTTGATCGTTTCAAGCTGCTCGCAAGTTGATTGTGCGAGGATGCGCGCGCACAACTTTTCTCGAATCAAACGCGCGCACACAATTCGTGAGTGGATGCGCTCGTGCGGCGCGAGTTTGGTGCGCAACTGCCAGTGCGCTTAAATCGCCTAATTGAATCAACCAATCGACTGCACAAACATTCGCCCGCTGGCCCGCTCTCTTCAAGTTTATAGAATTGGCCTATTTGGGAGTTGTGTCTACGCCTGCCAGTCAGATTAACTCCGCACTTGCAAACACACAAGCCATTGAATAGTCAATTTAACTGCAACCATGATGTTCGAACCGCAGCAGCAGCAAGACCAACAGCAAACGAGTATGTACAACCGGGGCGATCAGGGCAGTTTCATTCAGCACGCTGCCGGTGTCGGCGAGCCAATAAGACGGCAAGTTGTCGACGAGTACAACGATCAAGACGACTCTAACGAAGAGCTCGATATGGGCCAATTGTATTGCCAGGCAAACACCACCACCACCATCAGTGAAAACCACCTGCAACACCAGCACAATCCAAGCGGCTCGCTTGTGACGACAAACCACCAAGACGACCATCAAATGTTCAAGAATTACCAATCAATGGCGACGGCAGCGGCAAGCATCAGAGGCAAGCGGTGCGATACCAGCCAAGTTATGGACGCGCATCAACAGCCGCCGCCGCATCAGAACCATCTCGGTGCTCAGCAAACAAGCGCGTCGCAGAAGGCCCAGAAAGAGAAGAGACGCCACAGGTAAGCATCAGCAGGCAGATGGTTTCGTTTACATGGACCGCACGCGATCATCGTGTGCGGCCCTGATTTAATTATCAACCTGGACTCCAATGGAGTGGAGCGCTCTTGTTCGCCCCCTCTTGCGAGGTGATTAATCTAATGATAGTGCGCCAATTGAAAAATGCGTTGTTGATGTGTGGCCTCTGTATCTCTGCGCCCCCACACACACACACACACACACACACACACACACACACACACATTCACAAATTTGCTCGGCTTTTGAGTAATTAATCTGGAGCCGGCGCAGTGTCGTTCGCGTCATGATGCAACGAGCCAGCATCTCACAGCCTCGAGCTAATGGCATGCAACTACGACTAGCACGAGCACCCTCGCGCGAGGTGCTAAATGATTTGGCCTCGTCGTTGGTCCATTAGCGTGCGTGCGTGCGTGCGCTCACGCCACGCCCGGCCAACTAATTAGATGGCGCAGGGCCCGCCCTTTTTTCGAATCCCAACCCACCATGAGCAAAATTTCGGCCAAACTAACTAACCAACAAAACAATTTGCTCGCTCGCTCGCTTGCCCGCCCCTCACCTCTGGCGGCGCCCCCTAACAATCCCAATTAACCCCCTCACACGCTCGCACGGGACAAAACGTGTTCACGCTGACTGTTGAACGCAACATTTGGAACGCGCCTCGCTCGTGCTCTATGGTGCTGCTGCTGGTGCTGCTGGTGATCATGAACTAACGTGCAAAATCACACGTCGTGACGCAACATGACCGGAAAATAAAACAAAACAAAACGAAAAACAGCAGCAGCAGGACAATATTTACGAGCTACCAAGTGAAAGAGCTAGAGGAGGCTTTCAACAAGGCTCATTATCCGGATGTATATGCGCGCGAGGCCCTTGCGCGTGCCACACAATTGCCCGAGGACAGAATACAGGTGAGTTGACATTACGTTTGCTCGACGTCATTCTCGAACGCCAAGAAAATAGTCACGTGTGCTTGTTATAGATTTCCGCTTGCCCGCTCAAGCACGTCACTGTGATCGACATCATTATAAGTTGCGAGCTTCTTTTTTGATTTCTTCCTCTGAGAGCGTCACGTGTGCTCTCCCTCGTCTGCGTGCCCAAAGTCCAGATTGGCCCACGCAGTCACAGGATTGAGCGCGTACGAGTTCGTAAACAAACTTCTCTCGAGCGAGAGTTTGCGCGCTCGGCCAAGCGTGCGCGTGCTCGCAAATTGGAGCGCATATCGCGCCCGTGCGACCCTCCGACACGTACAATTGCCAATTTGCCGATTGTTTCTCTCACGCACGCGCGCCTTGTGTTTGAAAACACAAGGCCGCTCGCACGATGCCGGCGCGGCCCACTTTCGGCGCGCTATGCGGGCGTGCAGATCGCTGGTCCGCCGCGGCTGGTCTGCAAGCGCGAGCCCTGCCACCAACTTGGCGGATGATTTTGCACAAAAGCGTGTCGTGGCGGTCTCATAATAAGCCACCGCCATTGTGAGATATGCGTTGTGTTAGCGAACGACAGCGCGAATGATTGATAAATAACGTCGAGCGATTATTATTGGACGAGGACAAACTCAAACCGAAAGAGTTCACACGGGCACTCATATTGGCTCGTCTGACCGTGCAATATGGCTCGGCCTCGTTGCGCCGGGTCATTTATCATTGGGCAAGTCATCGGTTCAATGTTTGTGCTTGTCGCGTGCCCTCGATCGATGATATGGCTCGACGAGGCTCGAGCGCCCGACTTAGGCCACTCGGAGTCTCTTGACTCGATGACTCCTCGAGACGATGGAGCGGGGACATGATAGCTTTCTAGAGGTCTCAGCTTAAGCCGGTAATAAGTGATCGGCGCGACCGCCGCCAGTAATCGCCTCTCGCTATCGCGCATGGTGTTTTACGTATCGCCGTTGTTGTTTTACGCACTTCACAAACACAATAAACACGTCGCAAGTGATATATTGTATTGTGTGCCAGCGAGCGCAAGTAACTCGGAGGATAAATTATTAATATGAGGCGAGCGACGACAATTTACGGACGAAATCGAGTTGGCGGTTGATGAAGTCAATTTGATCCCGCACAAGATGATGGGACGCACCGACTTCTCTCTGTGTGTGTGTGTGTGTGTGTGTGTGTGTGTGTGTGTGTGTGTGTGTGTGTGTGTGTGTGTGTGTGTGTGTGTGTGTGCGTGTGTGCGTGTGTGTGTGTGTGTGTGTGTGTGCGTGTGTGTGTGTGTGTTTGTGCGTGATCGCGCAAAGCTTTCCCTTTATGAGCGTTATTACGCGTGCTGACACCCGCTAACAAATTGAACACTTTGGCTGCACGCGTCAACATCTTGGGTGCACTCGTGCGAGCGCGCGCCACGAGCTCACTGCACAACACAATATCTCGCACACAACCGCGGCAATAATCATCCTGCGCCACTCGCGGACGCCAAACTAATTGATTGAAAAACTCTCTTGCTAACGCACTCAACTTGATCGCTCGCAGGTCTGGTTCCAGAACAGACGGGCCAAATGGCGCAAGACGGAAAAGTGCTGGGGCGGCAGCACCATCATGGCGCAATACGGGCTCTACGGGGCCATTGTGCGCCATTCATTGTCGCTGCCCGAGTATGTCACCCGGCATCAGCCGGCCCAACAATCCGAGACGAGAACTGACGCCGAGAACGACGACACCGCTAAGACTCAGCAGGGTCACAGTGTAAAGGCAGAAGGTGATGGTAGTGAGCCCATTGAGGGCAACTCTGCCCAACAAGGTCGAGCAGAGCCGGCAGACACTCGGGACGCCAGCCCGGGCAAACAAGTGAAACCCGGAAGTGATGCGGATGCCAAGCAGCCGACCTGGTTGCTGAGCATGCACGTGAAGAGTCTCGAGATTAGCGGCCGCTCCAAGTTGTCGGGGGCGGCGAGCAAATCTCCAACGGACCAGCCGGACGATGCGCTGGAGCCAGCTAAGCCAGCCGGGCAGAGGCCAGCCGAGCAGGCCTCAATGTTCATGAGTGTCAAACGAATTATCGACTGCAACTCGCAGCCAAGTGGTGAGCGGGCTGATCCGGAAGGGGGCGTGTCGAGACAGTCGCCACCGGACGTCCTACAATTGGCTGGCATCAGACGCAAGGCCGCTAACAGTGCCGGCCAGCGAAGGCGCCGTCTCACCAAGGCGGCAGCCCAGCGACTGGCCGAGATTCGTCACAGACAACTGGAGGACTCATCGAATATGGGCCCGGCTCAACCCGCCCAGCAGCAACAGCAGCAGCACCATAACCAGCAGAGCAACAAGACTAAAAATGGGCACAGAATTGACAGGCGCGATCGACAAGTGGCCTATCAGCAGCCCATACTGTTGCCGCACGTACAACAGCAAGTAGACAGCCATCTGCGTCATCAAATGGCTGCGCACTCTCTCAATCACGCTCACGATCCCATGAGATCTGTCCCACAGGAACCGCATCCACCACCGGTGCCTATGGCGCAACATCAGCAACAACAACAACAACAGCAACAACAACAACAACAGCAGCAACAACAACAACAACAGCAGCCATCAAATTCATTCAACAATATCATGGGCCCGTATTTGGCTGCAGCCGCAGCAGCAGCCGCCGCAGCTGCAATGGCCCAACAGCACCAGCACCCGGCGTCGGGTGGCCATCAATTTAGACAACCGGCGCCCCCTCACCCGCAAAGTCATTCAATGGCTGCGCTTGAGCGCTGGTGGAAGAGTGCGCATGCCAGCGAGGCGCCTGCCTCTCAGCCAACTGCACTGCTACACCCGACGCAGTTCGCCCCCAAGCCAAGCATCGCGCATCATAATCATCATCATCACCTGCCCGATGCAGCGACCCCTTTCTATGGTGCGCTGCACCAGGCGGCCGCCCATCAGCCTGTCCAGCCGCCATCAATAAACCACCGGCAATTTCATACGGCAAACTCCGAGATCTTCCATTTGGCCAGCTTAAACCAGCGACCTCTTGCACCGCCGCCGCTGCCAAGTGACAATATCCAACAGCAACAACAGCGTCAAGCGCAACAAATTCTCATGGCGGCCGCAGCGGCGGCGAGCGCCACAGCCGGCAATCAACAGCCGAATTCAAACCTTTGGCTCAACGAATGGATGCAGAGCTACATGTTAAGTCAAACGGTAGCCATCCAACAGCAGCAGCAACAACAGCAGCACAGCATCAGCATCAGCATCATCATCATCAGCAGCAGCAGCAGCAAAGAGACGCAATACACGCACGCATTGGGACCACTTGTGCGTCGGTTGTCAATCAGCAGGTTGCAGCAGGCGCGCAACCAGACGAACGGGTCGGTGGTCTTGTGAGAAGAGCTTGGAAAAGGCGACAACTACAGGTGAGAAACAACTTCAAGAATGTTGCCAACTTGATTTGTGACTCCAATGAGGAGGACATGGACCAGTTGAGCAACGATGATGATGATGATGATGATGATGAAGAGATACAAGGCGAGCTAACTAGAGAGGCGAACGAGCAGTGGCAATTGGCGGGAGGCCAGCGAGGTCCCTGTGGGCCAATCGGCGATCAGCGAGTGCCCGCGCTTAACGGGGGCAAGAACACTGATGAAGACAGAGCACAGCACTCGGGCATGCAAAGCGATCAGGACGGTGAAGAGGAGCTCAATTGCGATTCAAATCAAATTGAGCTAAGCGGCGAGAGTGATCAGGGCGACGAGAACAATTAACGAGATTGATCACTTATGGGATTCGCGCACGTAGGATCAATAAAATAATTAGGCAATTGATTGGAAAATTGCTATTGCGAGTCAGTGTAAGTGCAATGCAATGTGCAGTTTATAAATATAGGATCAAGTTGAGTGGAGACCTCTTTTGTGAAAATTTCATCTTTTTCTTTCCTTAAAAAAGAGTGCACAAATTTTGAGTTGATCTTCCTCGAGGACGAACCCAGAACTCAGGGCCCAACTATTTGATAGCTTTGTTTCAAGCCGTTGCTGACTATCAACAATCGATATGTTTCTTCCGCTCGACTTGATTTGTACGGCGATGTCCTTGCGAGAGCGCTCAGCGCTTACACAAGCGCGTGCTGGGCACTCCTTTGCGCGCGCCCATAGCGAATTTAGATTTTAAGTGCAGAATTTTCAAACTAGCGCTATGGCAAGCATATGATTTATGGGTCAGACAATCGCGCGCCCATGATGACACAAACTGTACACGTTTGCTGATGATTGTTTTTCAATTGAATGACCAAGCTGCTTCAGCGCATTTTATACTCACTGGTGTAGTCCGTAGAGAAATCGTTCACTGAACGAGAAAAGATTTGTAAAGGCCGCCCACGCGCGTCTGATCGCCCTCAAAGAAGCGATTGCGCAATCTAATAGATTGTGACAAGAGAGGATTGCGGTCGGTCGGGGAGCCACTTGAAGTGAGCGCGCGACTTGTCCTGCTTGACTTGTACGCAAGTGCACGAGCGCGGCAACTTTCGAGTGGTTAATGGGCTGCGAATGCGACGAGACAAGAAACAAAGGCGCCCAAGAGCTCTCGTTTGCTCGCGGGCGCCCCTGCGAGTCGACAATCTGGCCCGTCCCGGTCCGGACAATCGCGCCGCTCGAACAACACGCCAACTTAATGGCCACTCCTGTGCGCGCAGCTAGTTCTCGCTGGCCCGACTCGATGACAGCCGACTCGCCTACGCGAATGCCATAACGCACGCTCTCTCGCGCGCAAAATCTAATCTAATTATGTGACCACGACGACGATTTGTGTGCTGCGGCGGGGTTTGTGTGTGTGTGTGTGTGTGTGTGTGTGCGGTTAATTCATTCCATTGGGCTAAAACCGGCGAGACAACACAAGACGGCCAGTTACGAGCGCAAGTCGAGAAAGCAAAGGGGGCAAAACCACTTAAAGAAGCTTTGAACCGAGGGTGGCCGGGCGGGACAACGCGCGAGACGCGCAAAATATAGTTTAATGGTCATCGCGCTGAGTGCACGCGCTATCAGGCAGCCCCGTGCGGATGCGCGTTGCTCAGCTGACAGCTAGATTGATGATATTGGCATTTGGTTTCGTACGCGGCACACAAATTAGTGGTGAAAATTGAATTCTGATTTCTGACCACCACCGCCGCCGCCGCCGCCTCATCCTCGATCCGGGTCTAGAGCGTACCCCAAACTCGACGCACACTGGACAAGAATTAGGCGCTGATTTAATGTCGTTGGCTCAACGTGACCCGCGGGCACCGACAACAAGATAACACGTGGGCGGGGGCAGTAGCGTGACGATGGTGAGAACAGAGCGCCGCCCGTCTGCTAAATTTCTCTTGCCGTTCTTGTTGTCGTATCATACTCTTACAAATACAGTGACTAGTATGGCACCGGCGTAGGTCAAACATAGCGATCCCGAACCCTGGGAGAGTTGTTCACTTCTAATTATTATTAGGCCGACTCGCTCGCTGCACAACGCGTTCCGTTCTTGCGCTGTTCGTACAATTGTGTATGACACATGAAACAGCATCAGTACTCAAACCTCGCCCTCGCTCGAGGGAATAATACCGCGCCCGAAGAGACGGAGCAGATTGACAATCCTACGACCAACAAAGATGGTGCTCTCATAGCCCGTGGAGCGGAATTGCTATTTGTGTAATGAGGAATGTGTACGATTCCAGAGTGTTAGTTGTGCGATCCGCAAGAAAAAACATTGTACAACAATGAGGGGTGTGTGTGTGTGTGTGTGCTTATGATGCGCTATTACTTACCGCTACTAGATCGGAGACCTCCTCGATAAAGTCGCCCTTGTGGAGCGGATTCTTGGGCTCATCCGTGAACAGTTTGATCTCGGTCCACTTGTGATAGCCACCCAGGGGTGACGCGTTGATCACGCGCTGAATATAGTCGAATATGGCAAACACTCGCGTCCTGAATGAGTCCGCATCGAAACTGCTCTTGCTGTATCCCTTCTCGCGCTTAATATCGGCGCTCCTATCAAGCACTGACTGCATTAGATCGGCGAGCATGTTGAAGAAATCATGACGGGGCTCCACTCGCACGAGGATTCTCTGTTCGGCCTGTCGATTTTTAATAAAATTTCCCAGCAGACGGCCTGTGTATTTGAACATCAACTTGACACTTGGTGTCCACTTATTTCGTATCCTGATTGCCTCTTCGACAATCTCACGGAACAGTGCGAGGTCATTGGCGGTCATGTTGCGAACAAAAGCGATTTGAAGATCGGGTAGCGCGAGAATCTTGGAGTCGAAGGGAGGCACATAGAGCGGGTTGTTCTTCCAGGCGTTGAATTTCAGCTGGTCCGCGCCCAACAAACCGGGCTGTGGAGACGTGACGCCAACACCAGCCGACGCACCCACCGCACCAGCCACTGGTTGCGCTGGCACGGGCGCTACCTGTTGAAGTTGCTGTGAGCTTACGAGCTCGATGACGCCACCGCCGAGCAGCAGGCAGCATAGCAGAGCCACTGCCACCCGCTCAACAACAAGCATAGAGTTTGTATTAATCATTGATTTGTTGTTGTGTGCTGAGTAATCTCAGCGACTGTTTGGTTGTGACAATTTAATAACCTAATTTACTTTAATTCTTTAACAGGACACTCAACGACGGTGGGCTCGCTTCCAAATTAGTGCGAAGATCCGATCACTTGTGCGTGTGAGTGTGTATGTGTATATGCAAGCTTGTCTCGTGAGCGGCTCTTTTTTACAGGTGATGGTTGGTCTTGAGATGACGGCACACGCCAGAGTTGTTGTTTGAGCTCACGAGCGAGGTGGGGACTCGAGCAGGCTAAGATTTGTCAGGATCGAGTTACACTCAAAGTCGCCTCCTTCGCCGCCTCTCATCGGTCGCCCGAATCACTTTGACTAGATCATAACGTTTCAAACAAAACGACCCCGCTCCAGAAAGGCCTTGCCCTTGTCATAGAAATATTCCACATAATCCTCGTCGGCCACTTGCCTGAACTCCTGTCTAACTTTGTCCTTGAGATAGCTTTTGTCCGAGTATTTGAGCCCGTTGATATACACCATGCAATTTTTGTAAAGCTTGAGAATTTCTCCACGCGGTACGGGCATATTGTTGGTCCTACTTGAGTAGCTCACAGAAGGTGGATTGAGGGATTAGATAGATTAACTACCAGCGGTAATATAACAAAGCCAATAATATCGAGAGGAGGCGAAACTCTGGTCTGGGACGAAATTAGATATGACAAAGCATTAAAATAACGAAGCACGCGTTGTGAGCGTTGGCTTCGCGAATATTCGCGCGCAATCTGAAGGACTTGCAAAAATTAGTGCACCTTTGAAATGAAATTTACCACGTAGACAACGAATCAATTTTCGCAACTAGCTTGCAGTTTATTGGTTCGTAATTAGCTTCATCATAACCCTAGCAAGCGTCAACCTGGTTACGTCAGTGAGGCCTCCCGAAGTCCTCTAGTAAACTGGTGCACTATACTCTGCCGGTTGCTTGCAGCAGCAAACGAGCTTTGGGCCAAACGCTACTTGCTCGGCATTCCTAATCGACTCAAGATTTTTGTCCTTGCAGAGTTCGTTGCATCGCTCCTTGGGCGTGTTCAGCACTCTGATGGTAATCTTGCCCTCGTACTCGTACTCCTTGCCCGGTGCCGGGCATTTGCTAACTCGGCTGTCCTCAAAGAACTTGGGCAGGACGTCCGCCTCGGCACCCATCTGAATGGTGCAGCTCAGCAGCGCGACCACCGCCATGACCTGAACGAGGATGAACTGCTTGTTCATATTGATTGATTGTTTGCTGGTTAGTTAGGGGTGATTTTTTACTCGAATTGATTGACTCGAGGTAGTGATTTTTGCAGTATTGATGCAATCTGTGAATCCTATGCAAGTTAGTGGGCATCACGAGGTGGGTCCCAACCACCGAGTCAAGCTCACGTTCCAAATATAGAGATTTGTCGCGCCATCGGGCCCATGATGTCGGGTGACATCACAGTTTAGCTCCCTCGGAAGGTCGTGGCCTGTTGTCTGTGCCCACCACCTACCGATATCACCAAAGTTGGTTTGTTTATTGCTCGCTTGGTGTAGCCACTGTGCCGTCATGTGAACGACTTGTGGCGCCATCTACTATTGAATTTTTGAATCAATGGGGCCGGAACAAAGGTGCAGAAATTTTACAAGTTTTGATGAACTAACTTGTAAGCCACCAGATGGCACGAAAAGCGCTTTTAAATGATGCACTGCCTTTTTGGGGGGAGCGCGTCATGGCAGTGAGTGAGTGAGCGGCGGTAGCTGCGACCGGGATGGGCCCGCACCGAGCTCATTCGGGAATCAGCTGAGCTGAGAGCGCCAAGATAGAAAGAGAGCGCAAATTTGCATATTAGAGGGACAGAATTATAACACGCACGAGATTGGGCGGGCAGGCAAAATTCAATTTCATTCACCCGAAAACCGCAAGTCGCAAACCGCAAGTTGCTGGCTCACTTGGAGTTTGTCGCGCGCACAATCCTCAAACTAGAACGAGTGAGCCACACCCCCCCACACACACACACACACACACACACACACACACACACACACACACACACACACACACACGACAACCGCACTACAAGACAATGCAAGACAGGAAGGGTCGGTTTGTTTATTCTCAAGATAAACTCCCTCGACGGTTGCGTTTGGCAAGAAATGACTAGCTGACTGACCAGGGCGAAGTTTGTTTGTTCGACGGCACAGAGGGGGGGCGGGTCGGGTCCTGGCTGAGCCGAGCCTCGCCGAGACGAGCGAATAATAATTCAGCAAGCCAACTGCGCGCGGCAAACTATTTTGCATCAAGCTTATTAGGCCTGCTTGCTGAATGGCTGGCTGGCTGACGAGAGCATAGACGCAAGCGGCGGCTGCGTAGAGGGAGATAGCGGAGGAATCTCCACATTGCGTCAGAAATCATACGTCGAAAGTTCCACGGTCAAATTTGTGTAAAGCTGGCTACGTCTACCGCGATACGATCTTACCGGGCGCCCGTTCGTCCGTCCGTTCGTTCGTTCGCTCGCTCGCGCGCGCGCATGTTTACTTCTCTTTGAATACTGTGCGCGGGGAGCGAGCTTGCGTGCGGCGTCTAGTCGTGCGCACCGCACACATTCTGCCTAGCGTCTGCCTAGATTGCTGCTCGCAGGCGCCGGCAGCACGCAAAAGTCACTAGGCGCAATCGATCCTCGCGCACGCGGTGTCACTGAACGGTGCAGAGGCGGCAGCGACCGCCGCCGCGCATGATGCACATGACATTCGCGGATCGCGCGACGCGGCTGGCTCGACAACTACGACGACCAAAACAATAATTCTACATATCGGGCGCACTCGTCGGCGTGCCCTGCGGCGTGTGCGAGCCCACACCAGCACGTGCATCGGGAGTACGAGCGAGTCCAGTGCCAGTGCCAGTGCGTGTGAGTGTGTGTGTGTGTTCGTGTGTGTGTTCGTGTTCGTGTGGCGCGTATAAACAAACTTCAAGAAGGCCTGGCACGCGCCTCTGTGGACGGCCAAAAGTGTGAAATTACGAGACAGCAGCGCTCAAAACGAACAAACCAAACAAACGCAAATTGGTTGTGTGGAATTCATTTCATCATCTCGGCCCTCCCAAGGAGCCGTCTGGGGGCTCGCCACAAGTGCGCGCTCGCGCGCCCCCGGCGCCCGGACGGTGTGTTATATGAAAACACGGCGCGACATTGCAAGAGCTAGTAGCAGCAGCAGCAGCAAAGTGTTTAGATAGCTTAGGGCAGGAAACTACCAAGAGGCGAGTAATAGAGAGGGCGAGAAGCTGGGGGCTGGCTTGCTGGACGCCATTCGCTAGCTCGCAACGTGTCGATCACGCGCGATGGCCGGCTGTCAATGTTTATTTATGCCCACGAGTGCGGCAAGTGGTGTGGCGCTCGGTGAGCAGACCAAAATTTGCCGTTGCGGGCTTGCGCGTTGCCCGCGCGACTATTCAGACGAGACAAGCGCGGGCGACAAGAAGAAATTGATCAAGTTGCAATTGCTCATCATTTCCAAGTGGCGAATGAGAGGAGAAGAGAAAATAGAGGAGGAGGAACAAGAAGAAGAAGAAGAAGAAGAAGAAGAAAATGAGGAAATAGAAGTGCCTGCTGATGGTCGGGGAGAGGAAAAGACAACGAGAGGCAATAACAGTTGGCGTTGGGGAGGCGGTTGGCCAAAAATATGGACGGCAAATTATCGGGATGGGCAGCGCGAGTCGTCGTTGTCGCTCGGAAAGATGGTCGTGGCGGCGCCGGCGAAGGCAGCGGCGGCCCCTCGAGACGCGCGATGCCGAGGCGCTCAATTGTGATCAAGATAGAGACATATCGATGATGGCCAGCCGGAGTTGCCCGGCGACGAGAAACCCGCACCTGAGCTCTAGTGACGAGATGAGCGCAACAACCACCACAACCACCACCACAACCACCACCGCCACCCGCGATCAGCACACCGACCCGAGCGGATTTTTCCATTCAACTTGGGCCTCTGCATCGACGATCGCAGATCAAATGTCCTCCAAAGTTGCACTCGACAATTGCCAAAGTGGGCGCTGCATGCCCCTAGACGCCCATTTGGACCAGGCGCCCAGTTGTCGTGGTCGTCATATTTCAGGTAAGGTCATGGGGCGGCGGCGGCAGCGGCGGCTGGAGGCGATCACGAGGGCCCGGGTCAGCCACCCCAACACTGTCCTGGACTACTACTCGCCGAACCAAAGTGGGCCCGGCCTGCCGCCACCTCGGCTAATCTTATCAATTATCTTGGCTCTTGTGATAGTCCAACTGGCCGCCACCATCTGCGTGTGTTCCGACTTGCGCGCTGCCGGCGTCAAATTTGTCCCGCGCGCTGGCGGTGTTGTTGGCGCCAACTTCAACTTGCCCAAGGTGCCACTTGAAAGTAGAGGCAGCGGCCAGAGCGGAGACAAGCGGCCAGACACTCGAGACAAATCCCATGATTACCGTGGTCGCGCCCTGGGCGTTGGCGCCCCCGTCGAGCCTCATCGGGAGCGGACTTGGCCTGGGTCGGATTGGCTCACGCGGCCGCCCTAGCAACACCTGTGATGTCCGACGGGGTTGAAGACGATGACGACGTTGAAGCGGCTGCGGTACGCTACGATGAGGATGGCGAGCAAGACGATTACAGCGATTATGGCACTTATATCGTCTATCAGGATGACGGCGAGACGTCTGACTCGCCGAACTTGCCAGGTAACGACGAAGATGAGCGGAGCTTGGCGGTGTCCAGCCGGGCCGGATCAAACGCCACCACTAGCTCGTTGCGGCGCGTGTTCTTCGCGGCAAAATCGCAGCGGATTGGCCCGGCCGACGCCAGGCCTAACAATGATGAAGGTCGCACGCATACGACGCAGACGTATCATCATGAAGTGGTTGCAATGAATGATAATCAGCAGCAGCAAGCGGGACAATCTAGCGAGCCGGCCGCGAGCCGGCTGTCATTAAATCTGAGCAAGGGCGTTAACGGGAACGACGGCGGCGGAGGCGGCGCGAATGACATAATCAAATCGCAACGAGTTGCTGATGACAAGAATATTCAAAGCGCCCAGCCGGCGGCCACTATCGAAAGTTCATTGTTGGCCAGCGTGCCGTCCAGTAAGCGACACCCGGCTCAGCGTAATATAATAAGCCCGCTAGTGAATGCAACCGGCGGCGGCGGCGGCGGCAGTGGTGACACAATTCAGCCGCGCGGCGCTACACAAAACACGCCCAAAAATCTAAACGAAGCAAACGCGGATATGCAATACACATCAAAACTGTCTAGTCATCATGAGCCGGCGTCATTATCTAAACAGCAACAGCAACAACGAGCCGCCCGTTATTTGGAAACCAATTCTAGTTTATCGACGGGCCACGATGTCGCCCCCGCAACCGTTGTCTCCTCATTAACATCAGCCAGTTTCAACATCAGCGATCGAGAAGGAGGAGGACGAGGAGGGGGAGGGGGAGGGCGCCAGTGGCAAGTGCGCGGTAATGATTACCAAGCGCATGCAAGCGATCATCATCATCATCATCATCGTGGCGAGCGCAAAGAAAACTCAACGCCGACGCCAGCGGCCCGGGGCCTAAAGCACAATGCTAACAAGCCCATCGGTTCAGCGTCCGATTTAACAACAACGGACGAACAAGACGACGACGAGAATGGCCGGGCTGATCTGAGCGGGCTCTCGTCCGCGCCTGACGACGGACCGCCGCGAACTGCAACGGAAGCGGCCCGTCGTCGGCGTCACGATTCGCCAGCCACTACTCGGCCGCGCGCGCGCCCTCGCCGCCAGCAAATGAGCATGGCGGGCACGTCTCAGCGCGGCGACGATGAAAGGACAACGGAAGGGTGGGCGGCCGTCGGAGTGAGCGACCACGACCACGACGGCGACGACGACGACGATGTCAAGTGGATGAGTAAGATGAACGAGAATGCAGCCCGTCAATCGACGTCCGCCGGCTCGTCACTACAGCGACCGGTCGCCAACACAGCCGTGGCCCATCGACGCCAGCAAGACGCCGAGATGGACAATGATGCGCGCGCGGGAGGACGACCAGCAGGCCTTGGTGTGTCAAGCGATATCGTGTCAAATATGCATGAATATGAGCCCGTCCAGGTGCACGTTTCGCTAGAGCAGCGGCGGCAGGATAAGGAGCACGAGAAAGGTCTTGGTGCGAGAGATAACCATAACGTGACTCGCACGCATGCCTCAATGTTTGCTCGCCGCGGCGCCACTCAGCCGGACTCGGTCTTGTCCGCCACGGCCGCCGGCCATGACGAAAAGAGTGCGCACATAACCTTGAGCCTGCGTAACATTTACTCCAGCCTAGTCAGCTGGTTCAAGTCACCTGTCAATGGGAACAAGAGCCATCCCCCTCATCATAATAATCCATCCAGTGAAGATCACAAGACAACAGCTCCTGACGTCGACGGCCTTGGTGTCGCCGACGGGGACGCCAGAGGAGGTGTCAGCCCGTCTATCTGGACAGCTGCTGGTGGTCGTGGTGCTGGCGCTAGACGATTGAGTCCAGTGACCGTGGGCGGAGTCGCGCCCAATTATGTCGGCCATAATTTCAATCAAGACTTGCAGACCGCCGCCGCCGCCGCCGCCACCGCTTCCTTACCGAGCTCGTCGCTGGCTCTCTTGAGCCCGTACAACGCAACAACCAACTTGGACCACGATGATGATTACGATAAGAGCACTTCCGAGAACCGACCGCTACTGCCGCCAAGTGGCAAAGGCGTCTATGGTGATGACCATCATGAAGATTATGAGGCGACGACCACCACCACCACCACCGGCGGCGTTGAGCTTGCAAACAACAATGCCACCGGGGCAAGCGGCGGCCACCACCAGCCACACAATGTTTACTACTGGCGTCTAGTGTGGTTCATATTACCCGTTGGTGCCACATTTGGTAATCTGCTCGTTATTTTGGCAGTTTACCGCGAACGCTCCCTGCAATCAGTTACAAATTACTTCATTGTTTCCCTGGCGTTCGCCGATCTATTCGTGGGACTCGTCGTGATGCCATTTGCTGTTTACGTCCTGGTAAGTAGTAATTTCTACAACCCCAACACCCCGCCCCTCCCTAGGCTTTCTATCTTTTCCTATCCAGCCCTCTATGTTTCGCGCTTCTTGTTTCTCGCGCGTCTAAGTTCGCGCGGAAATCAATTGGCGCCAGCGCGATCGCGTTAGCTAGCTAACGCGATCGCGCGCGCACTCGCGCAAGAAATTGTTTGCATTGGCTCGTCAGTGGGAGTTTTTTTTCCTCGCCGGGGTTTACATTGGAACTTATTGTGTTGTTTTTTTATTGACTACGACGACCAAAAAGTCCCCATGTACATGTGCAATCCAATGTAGGTGTCCGAAAGTCCTGACGGCCTGTGGCACAGCGCAGTCTCTGGCATAGCGCGTGGCCATATGTAAGCAAACAGAATCGACCGATCTGTTATAATCAACTTCTACCACTGATAGACTAGTTCGGAACACCAACCATCAAGTAACTTGGTTGCCTCGCTCGTCTTGTCTTGGTAGCGGACGTGTTTTTTTATGGAATGTGTATAAGTGTATTAGTTTGTGTGATATTCGCACCCCGTGCTCGGATAGAGGCAACTCAGCTTGACTCTCAGGCAGCGTTGGTAGCATCTGTTTATAATGACATTGAAAGCTTCCCTCGGTTTTTATGTTCGTGTGATCTCTCACCAGTCAGTTCTTACGTCATGGTTTTTATTTGATGAGCAAGAGCCTTGGAGGGCTCTCTTTTGGAAGAAATTACATTTGCAATCACCAAGAATGCGATCCATCCGGCTGAAAGCGTAAATTTTGTTGCGGACCCATGGGAGAGCTGGTGCGGCCTTCCGATACGTTATCATCTGCAGTTGCATCTATTCTAAATTCCTGATACTGGTTTGAATTTGCTGGCTTGCATAAGTTGGGCCATCATTAATCCTCGGCGCGCTCTGACACTGACCGATATCGTTCGCGACGATAAACATACACATTTTGATGCTGAAACTCCACGTCCATAACAGAGTCAGCTCGCGTGGGGGGGGGGGGGGCAAAGAACAGTAGATTTGTGCGCTCTGATTCGGCAAAACCGACGCGCGTCAGTTTCATCCCCTCTGAACCCAGAATCGTTCACTAACACGCGTTGCAATCACAAGGCGCAATGTTCGGCACGTTCGAGAGAGCGAAAGGGCTGGGGTGCACCAATTTGTTCAATTCAGTTCACAATGGCAACCACCACCACCACCACCAGTACCTCTACCTCGTGCATTGTACTAAATTGTGTGCAAACACCTTTATCTGATTATTGTCGACTCAGTAAGACAGCCTGAGGCCTTCATTTCGCTATCGGGATCATTAGCAGGCCAACAGCCACGCCCGAAAGATTGGATGCTAAATCAGAAAAAGTCGGGTGAATACATCATGGCCGTTGAGCATGATTTATTCATCACACGCAATCGTACAGTTGATGAATATTCTTACAATAGACCAGCGACCCACGAATAGCGCAATGAGATAATCTATGAGCCAAATGCTCTGTCCGTCATAGGTAGTGATCACTGGACCCGTGCAATCAAAGCTGTGTAACACTCAAGGTCGTTGATGTCACGGCGTACGTGTCGTCTCTAATCTCTCGTGTGGAAAGAAATCTCCGCCAAGCCATGGGTTCTCAATCATCCAAGCTAATTAGAGTATCCCGCCTCCATAGGAGTAAGTAGTATTCAAATGCGAGCTAGTGATTAAGCACCGAGTGAGCGATTATTCCCGTGAGCCATCTAAACTCGAGCAGCTCATGGACAATCTGTGCTCTAACTGTGGATGCCATGACGACATCAGACTTGAGGCTTGTCACTTTGGTTTGTATATTGCGTGCGACCACTTAATGAGAGCTTAATCAGCAAGAGTCTAATCTCTCATACGCGCTATACATGAACATGAATCCCGGTGATTGGCACTGATTACCGCTCGTCGTCTACGCCCGTTGTAGTAGTTTGCCGTTCGAAAGCACACACACACACACACACACACACACACACACACACACACACACACACACACACACACACACACACACACACACACACACATACAAAGCGTTTTAGTCTAGCTCGTATCGAATTACACCGCCACATGGGGCTGATCTCTAGTTTGTCACACAGTAATGGGGCATTATTAGCAAGCACACATAGCGCCGGGCCGATTTTTGGATTTGTAATTTTTCCCCGGCCGCACTGGGGGCCTCAAATCTCGAACGCGTTCGCCCCATAGTGCGTGCATCAACCCGGCCTGGCCTGGGCACACTTGAGCAAGCCCGAGCAGGCAAAAATAAATACTTCTAACAAGAGGAAGATGAAGAAGAAAAGAGGAAGTTGAGGAAGGAAGGGGAAATCCAAGCACGCGTTTTTGCACGTGAACAAAACAGTTCGCAAGAGTCGCTCGCTTCTCGAACGCAAGCTGCTGAAACAAAACAATTCGATTCGCTCGCTGGTCGGCTGACGTTCATCGTTTGCCTGGAGTTGCGTTTGAGTTGTGAGAACTCAACCGATGTGGTCGGCGCAGTTGAATAGTTGACTTGATTGGCAACACGAGATTGTTGTTGTCCTGCTGTTTCTCGGTTGCACGCTTACGGACGCACGCACGCACGACCAAGTCAGCTGATTTCGACTACCCGAGATCGGGTTCCGAGCCACACGCGCCAGACATAAGCGTCTAGTAGATGTTGCATCAAATAGACCAATAGACTGGCCACCGTATGTTTCGAGCAGCGATAATCCCATTCCACGAATTGGGCGTGAGCCACTAAAATGTGTATTTGCAGGCAAACCTCTAAAGTGGCATTGATTTCAAGTGGGCTGTGAACTCGATTGCATTGTGGTAACTCTGGACACTGATTGCGTTAGATAGGCCCGCCCTCCCGTCCGTGCGGCGATAAGTGCGTGCCTCATGTGAATTTTAAATTTGATTTAAACTACACTAGAATAATTCATTTGTTAGTGGGAATGCATCATGATGATGATGCACTGCCAATCGTGCGCGTGCGCGGGCGACATCATGACATAACAATGCAACATGATGCTTCCGGTCAGCGAGCGGGCGGACTAAATGAGTCGGACGAACGACAATGGGGAGGGGGGGGCCGGGGTGGAAGGATATCGAGACAGTTGCGAGAATTTTTCTAGTCATCGCGATTTGCGCGAGTGTTAGCAAACAGAGTTTTCATGCTAAGTGAAGCCGGCCCCAGTCCGGCTTGAGGCCAGATGAACATGAAAACACACGCACACACAGACACACGAGCCAGTACCAAGAGAAACGCGCCCGGCGATGACACTCGACGAAATTACATCGTAATTAGCGAGGGCCCGGGGCGGATTCGAGTCGAGCATGTACACCAGGGGCCAAATGTGCGCCTAGTAAGCGCGACCATGTACAATGTCGCCGGCCTGCCTGACTCGCGATAGCAGCAGCAGCAGCAGCAGCAGCATCAGAGGCGCACTTTTTAACCCGCGCGCTTCTCATGTGCGCGTGCACTAGAGTGCACTACTTCCCAATGCTCGTACTCGACACGCGTCCCAGCGGATCTACGCGCGCGCGCTCGTTCGATTAGCGCAATTGATTCGGGCGCTCGCTGTCGCCCGGTGTGGTCGGTACGACAGCATCGCTTCGAGTTGGGCACGCAAGAAACTCGCGACGGCCACCCATGGCAGCCTTATGAATCAAATTGGATTAGAGAGATGCGCCCATCCTTCGTGGCGTGTGTAATACACGACGATAGGAACGGTGTTATAAGTTGGCAATGGACCGCCCGAGGGGACTGGGCAGATCACCGCGCGCGCGCTCACCTGACACGTAGCTTGACGGGGGGGCGATGACATGAGCGCGTGGCAGCGGCCGTCTGCCTTATCAATTAATGTCCGTGTCACCCCGGTGGGCCTCAGTGGTCGCTTGCTCTAAGCGCAGGCAGGTGTGATCCTGCCACACGCCTCGGCGTTCGCGTCCGCCTCCGCTCCGAAATGGCATCACCATTTTGAAGCTCACTAGACGTACACACGCCTCCTCGTCGTGTCTTGGCCGCGACACGTGTGTTCGGTCCATTTCATCGCGTTCGCTCGGGGGCTTCGTTCAATTACCACCAACCGGTCGCTCGGCTCAACGCTTTAGGCGAGCAAGGTGATTGCTCACACTCGCTTGCAGGGATTTCGCGCCGCGGCGCGTCATGAGCTGTGTCAGAGTATTTGGTGGTGTGAGATCACTTTTCATGAGAACTCAATAAAAAACTGTTGTCTTGGGTCAAAAGTCATGGCTCTCATTTTCGGATTGCAAAAAAAGCTCAACGTTGCGAGCCGTACGTACACGTTTGCAATCAATCTCATCACCAGTGGGAGCATCCCCGTGCGAGCACGTGCACCTGACCCCGGTCTGCCTCGATCAGACCAAACGTTCTCCTCGTTTTATTAACCTAGTTAAATATTGCTCTCACGATGATTATGGCCTGCGGGGCCCGTTGGTTAGCCCATCCGCTAACTCTCTGTGGTGTGCACAGGCCAGCCCAACGTTCTATCATCTCATTACTCGCGCACGTGTCGATAGTTTTTGAGGCGCGCGCGCTTGCTCGCTCGCTCGCTCGCTCACGGCGAGCCCAGATGTGCCGGGTGCAGCTGCGCGTGTGCACGTGCCAAAATGATGTTGATGCTCAGCGATGATAATTCGTTTCGGATTAGGCGGTCAGCTGCGTGCATCTGCAATGGCGTGCGCCAAGCGAAGTTCGTGCTCGCCCGACCTTGGGACGGTCTCGCTTGGCCGCTTGGTTGCTGCTAGACAAACTGCCCGCGTGCACGCCTCGCTGCTGTTCATTACACGCAAACTCTTCTCGTCAGGTATCGATTTCAATCTCGCGTTTTGTCGCTTTCGTCGTTCGCTGATTGATTGCGCGCGCGCACACACACACACACACACAAACACACACACAATTTGGCCAGCTTATGGGCGTTGCCCTCTCTTGCAGTTTGACTCGGATCAAGCTGCGAGCCATTGATCTGTGGTCCAGCTCAGCGGGTTTGTCGTGGTCCTAGTCCTCGTGTTTATTTGTTGTTTCACTCGTCACGGAAGTGGGCCGTCGCGAGCTCCAATTGGCAAGCTCGATAGCTGGGCCAGCCCTGTCGATACGAACCGGAACTCTGGATGAGGGCAAAGGGAACTTTTGGAGGCAATGGGTGGTGCAAATACACAAACACGCGCGCGCACGACAGGCGGCCGTTTTGAGATGGATTAGCTGACAAACATCCGCTTGCTGGCTTGGCAAGTTAAAGCAGTCGCAACTTCCGATGGGGCTAGAGAGAGAGAGAGGGAGGGAGGGAGTCGTCCGTTTCAATTACCGCCAGCACCCGTTCGCCCGCTTGTCGGCTGTCCCCTGTCGCCATTGACGTGTTTCGTTGGATGTCGCGGGATGCGCGCACCAAAAAGTCAATCGCGGCCCCGGCCCCCTGGGCGTCGCACGATCTTCATCGCGCGCCCGATCGTCGTCACATCCGCACATGTCCCAACTCGCCCGCCGCCCATCGTTTTTTTATTAACTGCCGCCACACAACAGTCAACCCGCTTTATTGATTCTGAGCCCAAGGTCCACGGCAGTGGTGCGAGTTTGATCTTGCACGTGGCCCTCGGGACTGGCTCGCCGTGGTCGCCGTCGTGACCCACATGAGGGGTGTGTCAAGCAATCTCGCAAGAACTTGGCTATCTTCTTGATTAGCTAGCTGGCTGGCCAGGCTCAAATAACAGAAAATCTCTCCAAGGGTGTGCGGAAATTGACCCCAAGGCAGTCAGTTAAGCAAGGAGAAGGAAATAATGCGCACGTGTGTGTGCGCGTGCACGCGTGAAAAGAAAAAAAATCTCAATCTCGCACACTCGACTGCAAATTAGTCTCAACGAGACGCCTGCGCTCGCAACACGACAACAACGGACGATTGAATCAATTATAACGAGCTAAAGGGGGGGGGGGGCTCGCGCCAAGTGGCGAGACGATGACCATATCTGTGCGTGCGTGGCGTGTTCAGTCCACAACTCAATACGACAACGGGCGCTCGCACGCGCGCGCGCGCGCGTCCAGGCTTAATTGTGTGCTCAGTTCATAACTGCGTGCGTGCGTGTTAGCCCGCGCGTGCCCATTCACCCACGGGCGGGCCTCATTGTTCAGCGGCAGGCCAAGTGCATGGTGCGCGTCTGTGTGTCTGGCTCTCGCGCCGCACTAGCAGAGAGCCAGGCTGAATAGACGTTTCACGACGACGACACGAATCAAATCACCATCATCATCATCATCAACTGGCAAGCTGTGCGCCCGCGCTGCGACCTGGACGGCCGAGTGCGAGAGTCAGAGTGTGCGAGCGCGAGATAAGCGAGGTAGCGGGGGGACAATTGTGCTCTCTCAGCTGTTGTTTAGCTTTGCGCGCCAAATGTACAGCTTACTGCTAGCCGACCTCCTTACAAGCTCAGCTTCCGGAGCTGGCCTTCAAACTGGCCGTGCAAAGGGTCAAAATGGCTGTTTCGACGGTCCCAAAGTGAGATGCCGGCCAGTCAGTCAGTCAGGCCGGCATTTCACTCGCGGCGCTCTCTGATTTCCTCATTACTGCTGCCGCCACTTCCAAGACTGGCCGACAATAATTCCTGCACGCACCTGACCAACTTTTGGCCCTGGCTGGTCACGAGGTTTTGCTCGCCATCGCAAGTCACGATTTTGTCGTACGCACGCGCGTCTGAGCGATGATGTGCCCGACGAAAACTGCCCATCTGACTCAGGCGATGCTCGAGTCCAGCTGACAAACGCACGCACTCGCCCGATCGAGCACAAGGCCGCCGCGCCCCGTTTGCTCGAGTGAGTGCTCAATTTAGCCCCGAGCCGGGCTCACCTGCTTGCGGCCGGTGGCAGGTGGAATTCGCGCAGAGGCTGTAAGCAGCCGTCTCGTCGTTGAAGTCCCTACGCCAGGTCTCTATGTTCTCGGATGAAGTCGCGTGCCAGGTGAGGGGCCGCTCGAGGCCAATCGGAAGTGTAATATATCAAATCGAGCAAGTCGAGTGGAGCGGGCTAAAAGACAAGGCGAGTCTTCTCCTTCTCCTCCTCCTCCTCCACCGCCTGACCTGGGAACTTCTCAACAAGGTGGAAGGGCGATCTCACCTGCGCGCAAGTCGACACGCGACGACACGTGAGCTGACTTTTTGCCATCTCACTCTAGACGTGGCGACACTTTTTTGACTCCGCCCCCTCGCCTCTTTTTGTCTTGTCTCTCGCTTTCGATTCGTTTCGAGTCCTATCGTGTCGTGTAGTCTGTCGTGTCGTGTCGTGTCGTGTCGAGTCGAGTCGAGTCGAGTCGTGTCTTGTCGCATCCTCTCAATCCCAAAGGAGGGGAAGGGGGGAAGAAATTCAAGGAAACCGGCGCGTGCATCTACCTTGGCTGCGGATGCACCGCGTACACACGAGCGGCACAATGTGCGCCCGCACGCGCGCGAGACGAAACAAATTCACAACTCGACGACACCCATCCGCGGACTTGAGCCCTCTGTATTGCATCGTGTCTGGTCGGCGCAAATTCGCCACGCTTGTCGCAAGACATTATTTGTGATCCCGCCCAGGCTACTCATTTGTTGACGTAGTGCAGACAAAAGGCAACTTTTGAACGCAACGCTTTGCAGATACAGTTGCAAGCGCTCGAGATGACGACACGCCCTCTAAGGCCGCTGGGCCTCCAACTCAGCGGGCAGCGAATTTGCTACGCGGCTTATTGCCACAGTTTCATCATAATCGTCTGGACCCTCTCGAGCGTCTCGGGGGTCACCAGCCAGCCCAGTCTGGTGCGCATTGTTCTAGCTGTTGAGATCGCGCGACCAGACGCACCCGTCCGGCTCACAGTTGAGCAGATCGCAATCTCAATGATCATCATCAAGAATCATCATCACTGGCTGGTCGGCTCGCTGGTCGGGCCCAAAATGAGCGGATGAGGATGATTACCCATGACAGGCGGGAGAGTTGGAAAATCTGGCCAGCCCGTGGATTTCTTGAAACTTGCCAACTCGCGCGTGGCTTAGCGAAAGTGAGCAAGGATCGCGAAGAGTTGACACGTGAGACTCTTTGTTATCTGAGAGAAAAGTCTCTGCTAGACCCACCAGCCTATTTTGATGACAGTAGATCCCAATGGGCTGACTCCCTGTGCAAAGTCTACGGAATTTCGATTCGAATTGCAATATCTCGGCAACGGCTGGGCAGATTGCGATGATTTTTTCTGCAAATTGTCCAGCGTGGGCCTGCGGGCACCCAATTTAGGGCCCCAGCCAGACCCAGAGGCTCCCCTGGCCACTATTTCAAAATTTCAAAATATACGTTTCAAATGTTTGGATATTGGATGTGCATTTCCAAAATCTCACTTTTTTACCTCTTGAAATTTGGGCGCTAGCGCCCTTCCCGTTGGCCGATTTTGGTGACTTAATATCGGATTTAATCCGTTAACGCGAACCGGGTGCATGTGTCATGATGCCAGCGGTGTAGCACTTTGCGTTCTGGACGTATTGCAACAAGTTTGAAGTGAATCGCATAACTTTTGATCCAGTGGTGCTAGAATAACCATTTTACCAGCTACGAACGCGCAAGCACAGGGAGAGTGCAAACCGGATGCTCAGAATCGCGAAAAGCGCGTCTGTCGCACACAAACGTTTGCATTCCATTTTTGCACAGAAGTCTACGAAGACGCCGTTTCTCGCGCTAGTCTCTATTTTTCGCGTACGCGCTTAGCATTTGGCATGCGAATAGTGTGCAAAGTCAACCTGCTGCGACACCAGAAAGGGGCCCAACACCCAAAAATCCCCAAAATGCATTTTGCTAATTTTGGAAATGTCACAAACCCTGTGTTGGCCGCCCATAGACAACTGGTCGAAATGGGATAAAATTGGCCAGAGGCGGTGAAAAATGTTCCGGTTTGTTGCGTTGGGTGTCTTGAGGCCCCAGACGACACCGTGCTAAATTTCATGAAAATCGGACGAGCGGTTACCGAGATATTGCGATTCTCGTGATTTCCCATAGACTTTGTACAGGGGGCGTGTCCATGATGTTCTCTCGTCTCTCACTGATACGGCCTCCCTGTGCAAGGTCTATGGGAGAATCGTTAAAACTTCAATATCTCGTCAACCGCTGGTCCGATTTCGATGAAACTCTGCACAGTGACTACTGTGACCCCAGAGCACCTCGAGAATGCAGCCAGAACATTTCTGGATACCTCGATCGAAATTTTAACGTAATCGCCCATAGACCTTGCACAGGGAGGCCGTATCAGTGAGAGACGAGAGAACATCATGGACACGCCCCCTGTACAAAGTCTATGGGGAATCACGAGAATCGCAATATCTCGGTAACCGCTCGTCCGATTTTCATGAAATTTTGCACGGTGTCGTCTGGGGCCTCAAGACACCCAACGCAACAAACCGGAACATTTTTCACCGCCTCTGGCCAATTTTATCCCATTTCGACCAGTTGTCTATGGGCGGCCAACACAGGGTTTGTGACATTTCCAAAATTAGCAAAATGCATTTTGGGGATTTTTGGGTGTTGGGCCCCTTTCTGGTGTCGCAGCAGGTTGACTTTGCACACTATTCGCATGCCAAATGCTAAGCGCGTACGCGAAAAATAGAGACTAGCGCGAGAAACGGCGTCTTCGTAGACTTCTGTGCAAAAATGGAATGCAAACGTTTGTGTGCGACAGACGCGCTTTTCGCGATTCTGAGCATCCGGTTTGCACTCTCCCTGTGCTTGCGCGTTCGTGGCTGGTAAAATGGTTATTCTAGCACCACTGGATCAAAAGTTATGCGATTCACTTCAAACTTGTTGCAATACGTCCAGAACGCAAAGTGCTACACCGCTGGCATCATGACACATGCACCCGGTTCGCGTTAACGGATTAAATCCGATATTAAGTCA
Organism: Prunus fruticosa; assembly: GCA_018703695.1. Taxonomy (NCBI): domain Eukaryota; kingdom Viridiplantae; phylum Streptophyta; class Magnoliopsida; order Rosales; family Rosaceae; genus Prunus; species Prunus fruticosa. Next base: position 96,143 of record JAHHUK010000043.1, read on the forward strand.
CCAAAATCGGCCAACGGGAAGGGCGCTAGCGCCCAAATTTCAAGAGGTAAAAAAGTGAGATTTTGGAAATGCACATCCAATATCCAAACATTTGAAACGTATATTTTGAAATTCTGAAATAGTGGCCAGGGGAGCCTCTGGGTCTGGCTGGGGCCCTAAATTGGGTGCCCGTGGGCCCCTGCTGGTCATTTTGCAGAAAAAATCATCGCAATCGGTCCATCGGTTCTCGAGATATTGCATTTCAAGCAAAAATTCCATAGACTTTGTGCAGGGAGTCAACCCCATAGGACCCTCTGGTGACACAGTGTGTCTTTGCTGCAATCACTTTGATCCGAATCAAATCTTGTTCGAGCTTCGGACGTCAACTCGTCGATGATCGCTGTGATCTAAAGCGCGATACGCGAGTCCCATTTGCATATGAATGTGATCCGGAGCCAGGCGACTAGTCACTGCACCGGCCTCGCCTGGCCGATAGCCCCAGGGGAGCGACATTTGAGTGAGCAAGAGCAACACGCCCTCGTGGTCGTGTGGCCAAGTCCTGTAAGTGAGACGGCTAGCTAACAACAAAGCGACCAAGAGCGATGTTGACGCCTGACGGCCGCCAACCGCCGCAGATGACAGCCGAACGTGACATCCGACCGATCTCGCGCACAACAACAAGCTTATGCGTGCCCATTGGCTTGTGAGCCGCTCTGCGTGTGCGTGAGTTTTGAGGATATCGCATGAAATGCCACCGCCACTGGCACTACCGTCACCATGACCGGTGAATGTGACTGGCCTGGTAAGGGGCTCTGAATGGGCCCGAACTACGACTTGTGTGCCAGGCGGCCAGTTTGTTCGCGGCCGAGTAGACGACAGTTCGCCCCAAGGCACTGCCGGTCGACGTCGACCAACCGCCGCCGTCGTGTGAATGTCGCTTCAAATGTTGATCGTCTTGAGCGACTGGGCGCCGCACACGCACAAAGGGACGCTCTTCTGTTGGCCAAAAACAACAACAACTTCAGATAAAAGAGGCCCGCTGCTCATTGGGCGCGCGCGCAGGCTCACCTCTACCTGGTTGCTGCCGCTATTGTGCACTCTCAGACGAGAGGCGTGTGCCTTGCCCATTTCAGAGCCACTCTTCCTCTCTCTCTCTCTCTCTCTCTCTCTCTCTCTCTCTCTCTCTCTCTCTTTCCCCTTCGTGGATGTGTGGAACGTGTGCGTACGCGCGCCGGCTAGCTGACTCGCTTCAAAATCAAATAAAGTCTCTAGAAAGCGAGCAAGAGCACGGGATGGGCCAGTCTTTGTTCGAGCGATGGGCGACGGACATTTGCGCTGGACCGGTGGCGAGCTGTCGCCCGAGTGTCCAACCCTAGCGACACTTCCGCTGCCGGTCACTCGCCAGGCTCATTGAGGGGCGGAGAGATTTTTCATCTCGGGCCCGCTGGACGACGGCGAGAGGCCACTTGACGCGCGCGCTCGCTGACACTAACGCTTCTACAACGCGCCCTCTCGACGTGCTCAAGTTCCGCTCGATGTTGATTCAAGATCGCTCAGCACTATGTGCGTGCGTGCGTGCGTGAGCTCGCGCAGGAGATAGAGAGTTCAAGCTGGCGCTGGCACTGGCATCAGCACGAGTTGGGGCCCCAGCACGACACACAGGAGGAGATGAGAGTGAGAGATAGAGCAATCAATCTTATTGGCGAGCTTGCGGCCCGGTTTGGAGTGGCCCCGCGCGAGGAGTGACTCCTGTGCGAAATTGCCGCGATGATGACGACGACCACGACGAGGAGGAGGAGCGAGACCGTCAAGATGGACGGTATAGCACGCTTGTGGCGCGCGTCTCACACGCTCGAGCGCAGCCGCCACTGAACTTGAACGCACGAGCGCGAGACCTCAGGCGTGTCGCTCAGCTGCACCGGGCCGGCGCTCTAATTGAAAGCAGACCCCGGCCAGGCCGTGAGCAAGACTTGGTGCGCCCTTGAACTATTCAATCATAATGAGCTCGGGAAAATCAGCTCAGCTCATTTCGCCTACGCCTCGCCGCCGGTGGGCGTCGTCGCTCGTGCATGCTCGCGAGGGCAACTCGCAAAAGTGGATCCAGTGAGAGTGCGAGAACACGATGAGATTAGTCGCACACGGAGGGGCGATGGGGGGGGGGGGGGGGGTGGGGTTCGAACACGAATCATGCGGATGGCTGATCGAGGCGGAGGCGTTGGTTGCCGCCAGTCCATTCAACCCTTCCTGGTTCTTGATAAATGCCTCTCCCGAGTTGCCCTATTAAGCTCGCGAGCGTGGCAAGCCAGATGGCAAGCTAACACTGGAGCGGGTGTAACAATTAAGATGAATTCGCGCGAACAGCGGAATTGGGATATGTCGCGTGGGCGGGACCAGAAGGACAAGCTCGCGCGCGCGCACGAGACCAGGCCAGGTGACACACGGGGGCGTTGTGGCCGGCTCGAGCTGACACAACAGGAACCTGTCATATTGTGTACTCAGGTGTAACTTTTTTGTTATTGTTGTTGCTGGTTGCTGGTCGCGCGACACTGGAAACTCTAATGACCGGAAGCTTAGCCATGGAGACATTGGCCCGTCTGTTCACGTCATCGGTGGGCGCCACCAGTACAAATGCCTGCCAGATCAATGGCCGCTTATAAGGCCGCGTCTCTTTGATTTAGCGCTCGCCTCCTCACTTGGCCAAGTGAACCGACGACTGGCTCGCAATGAATGCCTTGACGGCGCGAGCGAGCGCCCGCAAGTTTCTTGCGGTCGGGCCTAGCACGCAACTCCCGAGTCTTGAGAGGGCCGAACAAACCGAGCGGACCGTTAGAAGGGTTGAGGAAGGGGGAGGAGCGAGTTATGAAATCATTAGTCGGGCGCACTATCGAATAGTGGCGCCTCGTGGTCGTGCGCGATCGTCCCAGCTCTCTCGTGCGAGCACTGTGCGCGCGTGATGATAATGAATAATTAGCGGCGGCCAGTCGGCTGCACACGCGCTTGGTTGCTTGCTTGTCCGCGCATTGGCACACAGGCGACTTGACACAAAGAAAAATATCGGCCATAAGATTGCACACTCGAACGCGCTCGTGATTTCGGCCCGATCGGCCAGATTTGTCTGCCCGCCTTTCTTTGCTCGTGGCGGGCGGGCGGGCGGGCGGGTGAGCAAGCGACAGAGGCGCCAGCTTGCCCGCTCGCCGAATGTTTTCATCGTTCATTTGTTTCCATGATCAATGGTTTTGTTTTTCCACTCTGGCAGTCGCGCGCACAGGCTCAGGCCGGCCGCATCTTCTCTCTTCCCACTCCTCTAGCCGTCTGTCTGGCTAGCCCAATCGATTGGGGCGCTTGGTGCCTGGACTTGAGCGCCACTCATCCCGCCGAGAGAAGGAGGCGCTCTTGCCTTCCCTTCCCTTCCCTTCCTCTTCTTCTTCTTCTTCTCCTCTCTCTCTCTCTCTCTCGCTCATCTCATCGCATAATTCAAGAACCACGAGCACACCCAACAACGACGACGAGATTGGCTAATTAATCATCGATTCAAGTCGAATGTTGCTCTTGTGTATGTGTGCGCTACAGTCGCGGCCTGTCTGGAGGTCGAGACTGGCTACGAAATGGAACTCGACGTCCAACGAGCGGTGAAATGCACACAGATGCGCACTCAGTAGTCCTCTGGCTTGACGCCTACACTCGCCGTTGTCGTTGTCGCTGTCAGTGTCGTTGGCGCGCTTCGTGACGGTCACACAAATGATCTTGGCTCGCGCCTAGGCGAGCTCTCATGCTAGCGTTGTGCAACGCGTGCTTTCACCCGACCCCCAGCGGCATCCGATATTTACACTTGGGTGTCCCGGCCTGCCAACAGCTAACTTGCCGGGTATGAGGGAATTCGAGATGTCGTATTGGATGATTGAGCGAACGCTCGAATGATGATGAATCAAATCTGCTGGTGCCGGATGGTCGTGAGTGTGCCCAGTGCAAAATTTCATCAATTAATGCGCATACGATAATGAGAAATCGACCAGACCAGGCGCACTAATTTGAGAAAATAACTTGGTCCACTGAGTGCAGCCCAAGCTCGTTTGATCATCAACTGTGTGCTTGTTTGGTGCACCACAGGCATACACAGTTGATGATTAAACTCGTCAGGTTCAATATCCGGTGACAAGAGGGGTGTCCTTGGCCCATCACAAGTTGAGCCTTGTTGTTGCCTGAGCAGCTCTGCACTCACAACAAGTTCAATATATCCCGTCCAGCCCTTTGTGCATCCTGTCAATAGGATGAGTGCGTTGACGAGCCGACACGTACTGTAGAGCCGAGCTAGCTGCTGAGCGTAATTACAACGAGCCAAGCCAAACAAACTGAGTGACGTCGGTAATCTCAAGGGCCACAAAACTTCCTGATTGGAGGCGCCGAGCGAGAGAGCTAGTGACGTGGGCGCTAGCTCTCGCTTAATGAACGTGCCACTGGATAACACAATGTCGCGCGCGCGCGTGTGTGTGTGTGAGTGGGCGCGCGCTACGTGCGCTTACTGCTTTGTCAGAGCGCTTTCGTGTCGTCATCTCTTCTTTACTTGTCAAAGATCAACTCGCACACGCACTGGGGGAGGGGGGGGGGTGCGCTTGACTTGAGCTTGTTCTATCAGATGAAATGTCGTCCGGGCGTGTAAGCGCCACGCGCCCACCTGTGTGTTGTGCCAGATGAGTAGGTGCACTGAGCTGCGCAACACTCAAGCTGACGGCCAACTGTAACTTGCTGTTGCTTACGCACTCGGTGCGAGCGGCATACGAGCTTAATCCTTCCGCTCCTGGATGGCTAAAATCTCGTCATGAACGGATTCGTCCGAAACAACCTGTGCGATGATGGCCGTGATTCTTCTTGCGCCAGGTGTGTGTGCCCGAGCGCTGGCCCTCAACAGTCCAAAGGGCGGCCCGGGTCCGGCTTATAAATTCAATTTACCAACTTCAAGGCCGGCATGGCTTGTGTGCGCCCCCGTGCACGTGCGCGCCTGTGTGCATGATCGATGGTGGTTTCCAGTGAAATTACTAGATTTTCTCTCTACGTCCGCCACTTCAACGCCCCCATTGCGCGCACAGATCCCCCTTGTGCAAGCTCTCAATTCCATCATCTGTGCTAGTGGCCACTTCCGCCGCGTCCGTTCTCGCATGACTCGAGAAGAAGGAATTTCCGGGTGGAGTTCAACACGGGCCGCGTACAAACACACATAACGCGTGTGCGCTCGCCTTGCGACCAATTAATCTCAATTATTCATCTTCGAACGGCGCGCCAACTTGGGCGCAGATTGCGGAAGTTGGCCGAACTCGCAAACAGGTGGCACAAGCCTCCGGCGTGTGCTCATTAACAAAACCTCTTTGTCCGCAGCGCTCGAGCAATCGTTAGCGCAGATTAACGTGCACACGCCTAGTGGCTTCAGAGAGGAAGTTCGTCCGCCATCTCCAAGCGATCGACCAAAATCGGCGAGAGTGGGCGACGCGAATGTCACTAGACGTCTGGCACTATTTGCGATACTGCGTCATATTCATACTTTAACACTGGCTTGTCTGCTCGTCGTCTTCCGAGACGACATCGCACGCCCGCTAGAGACCAGCTCGTAGCGAGGCCGGCCGCTCTCTCCCTGCGAGCGGCCGCTGTCAACTCGTGTCCTCTCTAGCGACTAGTGCGAGAGTGGAGACAATGAAGAGAGAGAGAGAGAGAGAGCCGCTCTAGCTGTTTGTTCGCCAGCAAACAGCAACAACATCATGACTCGAGCGCTCTCGGCGACGCGCAAGAAGAAAAGAGAGTGTGCGGCCTTCGCGAGAGCCGGAGGGGTCTGAGCTTGTCCCGCGGCCCGTCGCTCGTCATCATCGTCTTTGTGTGCAAGTTTGTGCATGGCTCGCGGGAAAAAAAGAAGCGCCCGCCTTTGGCTACCCGCGGCGAGTGATTGGCGGCGGAATGTCGAAAATTTGTTCTAAAGATAAATTTTCCAAAAAGCGTCTCTTCACCCAGCGCGCGCGCCCACACACACACACACACACACACACACACAGACACAAGTATTCAGTTTCATTAACTTGCGCCGCCGCCGCGAGAAACAAGTTGTTCTTGCTCGCGGCAGCCGACGAACAAGTTGATCGAGCGACTAGAGCTCGCCCCTCGCGGGAGCGCCCTCGGGGTGCCCCAGCGGGAACGCGCCTGCTGCGAGTGACAATGAATTATTCCGGCCCCCCCCCTTTTCTCGCCTCATGGGAACGTCCAACGGCCCGTGTTTGTCGTGCCTTGACACGCCCGTCTCGTGTTCGTTCGCGTAGCTGGCCGAGATCTCGACGCCGAGCTGACGGCGTCCCATGCAAACTCACAGGCGCTCCTCACAGATGGCGGCCGATCGAAATCCATCATCTTTTGTTGCTGCCGGCTTGATGCTGTCGACCAGTCGGCCAGACTAATGGTTTTGCATCTCGGCCGGCCCGGGCTCGACTAAATTTTTGTGTGTGTGTGTGTGTGTGTGCTTTGGTCGTGTGTGCTTTGGTCGTGTGTGATCGAAATGGGCGAGAAATTGGATTATTCGTTTGTCGGCATGTAAACTCGGCACAGATGGTGGATCGGACTGCCGCCGCCGCCGCCGTTACTGCTAGTGCCTCTGCTGCCAATCACCTCGCTCGCCTGGAAGCCCACGGGCGGGTTTTTCACATGCAAGCACCATTGTTTGTTTGCTTGTTTGTTTGGTCCAGCTAGCGCTCAAGAGCTTACGCGCCCGTCGTTCGCGCTTGTTCGCTCGTTTGGCAAGAGTGTCGCCCGAGCGCGATGCGCACCCTTTGCTTGCGCCCAAAGCTAGCGAGGTGACACTGAATAACAACAACGTTCGATGATGAGAGATGACAGCTTGAGTGCCCCCCCCCTCCGGCTTCCTCCCCACTCGCCAATGCCGTTAAAAGTCTGTGCACTTGCCGGGGTCGTCTGAGCCCCGACGAGACGCATGCCGAGCGACTGGTTGCGCAAGCGGGCGCACAATTATCTTTGGCCGGCACCAGACGACCGGCTTGCGAGCACGCGTCCAGAAGTTCGCTGGCACGTCTCTCGCACGGAGCGAGCGAGATGGCGCATAGATAAAAGATTAAAACAAAGACAACGTGCGCGCGCGCGCGCCTCATTCATCACTTGCTGCAGCAGGGGCTGGACCTTTATTTTTGCACTGGAGACCGTCGGGGAGTGCCCTGCGACCGCGGCAGTCTCATGTGCGAAGGGAATTGACAGCGACAGTGCATCGATGCATGATATTGATGAACGCCCGCTCTCGAAACTCTTTATCTCTCGAGCATGTGCGCAGCGCATGTACGAGCGCCTCTGCGTCACACTGGTCAGTGCGAGTCGTCTAGCGAGCTCGTCAGATCAGTTTAGAGCCGCTTGAGTGGAAGCGCTGACTGGGGAGCTCAACGCGCGCGCGCGCGCGCGCTCGCTCGCTCGCTTGCTTGCTCTTGAGCAACTCCTGTTTAAAATTCAATAACAAACCTGACCGGACAGCCGGCAGTTCGTTTCCTTCCGCTTTGTCTCGCGGGAGCGCTGGCACGCCAGCTCGGCCATCCAGTTTCGAATTGATTCAATCCGATTTGAGACCGAAAAATGCGCACCACGCCAGTCCAGTCGTAACGCCGTGCCGCTTCATTGAATTCATGCGATCGCTTGACGGCTAGCCGCCAGCGCGCTGGCCACTTTGAAATGTCGACGAGCACACAATTCCCTCCCCCAGGTCTTGTGTGCTCGCCGCCGCCGCTGCCGCCGCCGCCACCGAGTGGTTGCAACACCTCAAACCCGTTCGATTGTTTGCTTTGTCCTCCGCGCTTGCAAGTGAGCGCGTTTGAATTTGGCCGTCCCCGAGTGAGATTGTTCGCTCGCTCGCTCGCTTGCTCACCTGGCGAATGACTGGCATGAATGCGCGCTCGTGGGCCCGCGCGCGCGAGCGCTCGCCTCAACCCGGACCCAGCGCCAAAGCCAAATCCTTGTTGACCTTCACAGCACAATCCTAACACTTAATCCCTTCATCACGTCGCCCGGCCGCCACAACCGACCAACAAACGAACAAACAAACACGCGGACAAACGTACGAACGAACGAATGGATGGATGGATGGCCGCACGCTCACACGCACGCACAAACAAATAACGCGCGCTCGCCTCGCAGGTGAACGAGGTTTGGGAGCTCAGCGATGTTCTCTGCGATATTTTCGTGGCCGTCGATGTGACTAGCTCGACGGCGTCAATATTAAACTTGGTTGCAATTAGTATTGACAGGTGAGTGTTGTGCACACACAGTATAGTGAGCAGTATAGCACACCCAAGTAGTGTATTACAATGCAATGCACTTTTTCTTGTTTGGGCCTTGTGTGTGTGTGTGTGTGCGCGCGCGCGTGTACGCGCACTTGCGCTAGGTGCGCATGCGTCCCCCCTTTACAAAAAAAATAAAAATAACCGACCCACACTCTTGCCGCTCGTAAAGCCGAAAAACTAACCTGCTGCTGCTGCTTCTGATCCGGCACACCTCTGCCAACACCATTAACAACAACTACCGACCATGCTGTCTTCCGGTTGGCCCAAAACAACTGAATTCCCCCGGCCCAGGTACCTGGCCATTGCGCATCCGATTGCCTACTCGGCGGGCTCGAGCTCGCGCCGGGCCGTCATCACAATTTGTCTCGTCTGGCTTATCTCATGCTGCGTGGGCGCGCCAATAATACTCGGCCTCAACACCACGTCCGAGCGCCAGAGCACTCTGTGCATTCTCTACAATTCAACTTTTATCTTTTGGTCGTCGCTCACCTCGTTCTACGTGCCTTGCATCATCATGATCGGCTTCTACTGGCGCATCTTCTCCGCCATACGCTCGCGCGCCAAAAAGGTTATAACAACGGCGCACCAGCAGCACCCGCCCGTTAGCGGTAGCGGCCATGGCCCGGCTAGTCTCATGAATCAATCACAACAGCCGCGCGCTTTGCAACAACAAAAACAACAAAAACAAAAACAACAACAACAACAACAAGTGGCAGTGATTGGTGCGGCCAGTGAAAAGGCGGCTTGGGCGCCACTGCCGCCACTGAATGGTGGTGGCGACCCGCACCCACTGCAGCGCCGCTCGTCGGGCAGCAAGCGTCGAATGCAATCGTTCGACAAGCAGCCGGATGTGCCCGACGCCGAATTGTCTGCGCCAATCGATCCGACGCCTGTCGACGCAGCGCCGAAAGTCATTGAGGTGCCCGACGCGATGATCGCGCACGACAAACAGGAGTGCCTGAACATTGCGCGCTTGTTGAAAGAGGAGAGGCATCTCAAGCAATTGAGACAACAGCAACAGCAACAGGCGGCCTTGGGCCGCAATCACCTGACGCGCGACCATCGGCACGTTTGCTGTCGACACCGCGACAATGTGGACGCCGATGAGGACGGGTTGTCGCACATTAGCGACTCGCTGTGCTATCATAGCGGCTCGCAGGAGGATGACGAGGAGGACGAGGACGAGCTTACTTCGCGCACTTCCGGTTCCTCAACGCCTGCCAGCTCAATTACAAGCTCACATTATGATTGCTCGCTTGCGACAACGGACAATCGCGACCAACGCCATAATAGGAATAGGAACAATCAATCAGTTCAACCCCATTTGCCACCGCTAGTGGTGGCGGTGGCGGTGGTGGTGGTGGATGCGACTCGTACAGGGGGCGCCACTACGCCCGCAATCACACGTCGCCCGCCCAGCACGCCTGCTGCCCATTGGGCTGCCCGAACCCGGACACGCCCAGTAGACGAAACACGAGCGCGCCAAATGGGGAAATACCGACCGATTGGCCAACTGCGATAGTGCCACAGACCAGCAACGGCGCCGTCGCGAGTCCAATCGAAAACGCTCGTCGCTTTTCTCGACAACCATCTGTTGCGACTCGCACGCCACGAGCACGGGCGTTGGCGGGCCCGGCAGTTGTGCCAAGTGTGGCGCCATGCCCAGCATGACCACCTCGACCTCGTTCGAGTGCACGAGCACGGGCGCCGGTTGCGGTGCGACCAACACAACCGGCACTCATCTGCAGGACGAGGACCTGGATTGCTTGGGCCGGTGCAGCCACTGCGCTGCGGTGAGCTCAATTGTGGGCGACGTGAGCCAAGCGTGCGAGAGTTCGCCCCTGCGCTCGGCCAATGTGGCAGCCAACCAGTTGAATGGAAACGGGAACGGGAACGGAAAGCCCGATGGCGGGCAGTGTCAAGAGCGAACGAGGTCGAGCACGATTGCGAGCGATGTGCTCGTGCCGGGCGGCATGCTCGAGTCGGCGCGACAAACAATCAAGCGACGCTCGATGCGGCTAACGCAGATCTTGCGCGGTGGCCGGAGGTGCGAGACGACTGCGCCCGCTGCGAGACGCGATATGAACGGTCAACAACAAGTGGCCGCCGGCCGGGAGGCCAGCTCGTCGTCGTCAGCCCCGCCCTCGGGCGCAAGTGAGCACAGCGCCGATAACCAGTGCGCGCCCATAAAGGCGCTCATTATTGAGGAGCCCTCGAGTGAGGGCTGCAGAGAGCAGAATGATCGCCGAGGCCGGGACGAGCACGATCACTTGTCGGCAGTGGGCGAGACGGAGCCGGCAAGTGTCGGCGATAGATACGAGCGGGCCTCGAGCATGCTCGATATGAGCTGCGATGGAACGCAGGCAATCGGAGCGGGCGACAAACAACTCGGGCCTGGCCCGAGAACGAGCTGCACTGAAACCATTAACGCCTTCGATAGATCGACCACGCTCACCGCCACCGCCTCGAGCACGGACCCTACAACCAATACAACTACCACTACCACTACCACCACCACCACCACCACCACGACTTCTGGCGAGAAGCTGGTCGCTGCTGCCGCCGCCAGTGCCGCTGTGACAGTGGCCACGACGGCCCTGAACACCGAGGCGACCGCTAGCCAGCGTCAGCAGCAATCGGGCAACAGGGCAACAGAGGGCACCAAGCAAATTGTGTCAAGTATGATGAATTTTATGCACAAACCTCGCTCGAGGGGGCGCCACCAGCAGCAGCAGGCGCTCTTGACCAGCGGTGGCGACCAACTACTCGCAGTAGCCACGTGCAATGCCAATACCGCTGGCGATAAAAAGAGTTTGCATGTGGTCGGGGTCCGTGGCCAAGAGCGTGGCGCATCAAGTGGGCGCGCGAACAAACAAGTGGCGGCCACACAGCAGCCGACTAGCAAACAGTTGCAGCACCATCACAGCCACCAAAGGGGAAATAGTCGTCGGCGACGCGAGAAGAACGCCGCCAGACGCGAGCGCAAGGCCACCAAGACCCTGGCCATTGTGCTCGGCATCTTTCTTATTTGCTGGACCCCCTTCTTCACCTGCAACATCATCGACGGCATCTGCATACAGCTCAACATGGACTGTCGCCCGGGCATGATGGTCTACTTGGTGACCTCCTGGCTCGGTTACATAAACAGTTGTGTGAATCCAATTATTTACACAATTTTTAATATGGAATTTCGGCGCGCTTTCAAGAAAATTCTCACCACCCGGCCCTGCTGCTGCTCGGCTTGCTGCTCACGACAACGACAACGACAACGAGACGCGGGCGATAATTTGACCACACAAACCCACCTGCGCACTTCCGCCCCGCAGTAATTGCCTCTCCAACTGGCGGCACTGCGGAAGTCGCCCCAAGCTTGTGATAGATTAACTCAATAGGACGGCAACCTAACCGGCTCGTTGCACAAGAGACGAGAAAGACACGAAACGACGCACAAATATTTGCGCTTCCAGTGGCGCGGGCACATCACACGCGCACACAAAGTGACACCATCGACGGGATCACTCGCGGCCCCTCGGCTTCCTTGAGGGCCCGTGCGCGTGCAATCACTCGAGAGTGTTTGATTGATCGAGCGCTCTCGAGCGAACGAGCGACGGGTGATTTGACAAAAACAATAAAGACCCACCTGAAGAGAGGGGAAGCTCTCTTTTCACTCGACTTGATGTATTTCGTCGTTGCAGCCACAAATTGAATCTTCCGCCTGCTAGGTTTATCGGCGAGAAATGGCGCCTTGAAGCTTGCCCGAGATTGGCATTCTTGATTGATTGGCTTTAGTGGAGCACTACGGGCGGGTGAGTGCGCGATGGACCATCACTTTGAACACCTAATCGATTATTTCACACTTAGCGAAGATATTGGTGTGCACTTGAAACTTGAGAAATTGGAGTGCAGACACGCGCAAACTGATTGCATAACAGGGATAATATTAGATATATTGTTGTTTATTACAACTCCTATATGGTGTGTGATATCGATGGAGTGGAAGGGTCTAGGGTGTGATTGTACTCTAAGTTGGGCGAGCGAGCTCTACCTTCAAGATAAGATTGGCGTAACCATGACCGTTCAGCGAACTAACGGCAGTGACCGCCTCTTCGTACTTGTCGAAGCTGACAAAAGCGTATCCCTTAGAGACGTTAGTGTACTTATCTCTAGCCAAGAAGATACGGGTGATCCTACCAATCTTTCCGAAGAGGTCCTTGATATCGCTATCTTGCATATCACCAGGCAAATTCGTAACACGAATAGTGTTCAAGTCCTCACGCAATCGCATGCTCATACTGGCCGCGGTTCGGCCACTCTGTTCCATCAAGTGTGGTCTTGGAATATACTTGTCGGTTGTTGTGGTCAACCTGCTCATTCCGCTAATATCATTGTTCAGATCATCAGGCTGACCGCCAAGCGGGCATTGTGCAGTAGCGTGACTTCCTTGGCACACACGACACTTGAATAGGTTCTTGTTGGCCTCAAACGCCTTAGCCCATGGGTCGTCTTGCACAGCCTCCTGGTCTTTCTGATTCATGAATTGCATAAATATCTCCTCATCAGTTGTGGTTGCCTCACTCTTTTCCTCGGCGGTTTGTGACTTGCCGAATGGTTTCCAATTGCGCCGCCTGAGCGCACCCTTAGTCACCTCGCATTTGACAATCTGATAGGTCTTTGTGATCTTGATCTTCTTTCCCTCCTCGTCGAATTTATACTCTGTGACAATCTTACGATCGCCGTCGATCTTCTCTGTGGTTGGAGGTAGCTGATCGGCGGCATGGTGCTCCTTCATGGTATCCACCCATGATGTTGCGAACTTTGTCCTCGGGGCTTGAGCCTTTGCTGCTGCGGCCGCCATTATGTATAACGTGGATAATAATACGAGTTAGCTCGGCTAATAGAAGGTGTGGTTGTTGTAGATAGAGAATACGGTTGACAGAAGATGGATTTTAGTAATTTGTTGGAATATCGATCGAAATCTGACATGAGAATGCGGCTATTGGTCACGAGAGTTGAAGCATGTGCGTGGAAATTTGCGCGCGCATTTTTGAACGCACGACAAGCGCGAAAGGCGCACTAAATCAACAATCCATTTTACCTGGTCGTCACTGCAATCAGTGCTCAGGTGTCGAAATTGGTAACAAGTTGATGGAGGGATCATTATTCGCGTGCTTTGGCTTCCCCAGAATTCAGATCTGTCAGCACAAGCATGAAGCCAGAGGTTACGTTTGGAGAGAATTTTTTGAACTTGGATCGCGATGATGTAACAAATCATTTGGTCTGCGGGAGAATGCTAGTGATTGCTTATCGACTTAATTCGCCCCATTAGCAACGCTATTACACACATATTTGAGATATACTCTCGTGAGTAAGATAGAAGGTGTTGTCCGTATAACTTGAAATCGATGGCAATCTTCTCTCTGCAGTTAGTCTACTGCTCGTCGTCCGCCCACCGGAATACCACAATTCTTTACAAGCAATCTGCTTCAGCCCTACCGCCCAGAGGCAAGATTCTGACTAGAGTTTTAATCAGCCTATCATCAAGCAGCCTCTTCTTCCGCAGTTGTCGACGTCTAAACCCCCCTGGGGAGAGAGCGTGCTTATTTCACACTCTTCTGCGCGCGGCAATGGCAGAGAATCTCGCCCTTGCACCACCATTCTTGGCTCTGGTTAGCTTCCCGGGCGAGGGCAATCGAATTACGCAACTCAAGACAGTAGTGAACACACGAATGTTTCTTGCTCATCTGCCGTAAACTAAACGCCGGCTCGCGCGCACTTACACAGTATGCCAAGGTCAGTGACTTGCCTACTACCGCGGCGGCCGCCGCCGCCTCCTCGGAACTGACCATTGCCAGCGACCGAGGAAAGCGCCGCGCAGCCACCGCCCGTTAGTTGCGGCCACTTGTTAGCATGGCGCGTTGAGCGCGCAGCTCGTTCGTGTCTCAGCACTCGTTGTTCAGTTTAACGCGCCACACTGCACGAGAAGTGGTAGCAACATTTGGCGCCCGCCATTGGTCTCGCCAGGCCCGCCCGGAAACAACAGGAAACATAATATTGATCTCTTTCAACACACAAACCTTTAAACGTCAGGCCCACAAAAAGAAACGCAGAAATACTTGTTATCACTGCCAGATCGTTAGCGACAAACACTCGAAAACAAAGTCAGAAGAATGAAGTTGCCAAAGCACACGACAAATCGGCTAGCTTTACTAATTCTCGCCACATTCCTAGTCAGTTCGCCGCAATGGCTCAGCAAGTTGTACGCCCTGTCAATTGATAAGCAAGTGGGCGCCGAGCAAGCCAATTTAGTCGCGCGAGCGGACCCGTCTAAGGTTTCCGACACCGGCCCAGGTTCGCTTGTAACATCGAGCTTGCGACCTCAGATGCAGGACACCCGCAGGCCCATATGGGCGCTCGCTCACATGGTCAACTCGATTAAGGAGCTCGACTATCGGTTGAGATTGGGCGCGAACGCGATCGAGACCGATGTGGCGTTTGCGCGCGAGGGCGTGCCCAAGTACACCTATCACGGGCCGCCCTGCGATTGTTGGCGCCATTGCCATCAACAGGAGAACTTCAACGAATATTTGCAATTTGTGCGCGAGGAATCAATTGACGTCTCGGACGGGCTTGGCCAGAATTTCACCCTCTTGTTTTTGGACCTTAAATTGGATCCTCTCGAGCAGCCAGCAAAAGGTCGCGCCGGCATGGAGCTAGCCAAGTCACTCACTGAACACTTGTTTCTCGACAGCAATCGCAACTTAACTCGTCATCAAACATTTCATGTAATCCTATCCGTGAATCACGCGGGCGACATTGAGCTGGTGCGCAATTTCGTCTGGGCACTCGAGCGCGCCAACGCAAGTTATTTGCTAGACAAAAACATTGGATTCGATGTTGGCATGAACGATGATCTCGCACAAATCGAGTCAATGTGGCGCAAATTCTCAAGCTCGTCGGGTGGCATGCGCCTAAATTTATGGCAAGGCGACGGGTACACAAATTGTCTGAGCCCCTTTTACAATCTCGAACGACTTTCGCGCGCCATTGGCAAGCGCGACTCTGCGCAGGGATTCCCAGCAAAAGTTTACCATTGGACGATTGATTTGCGCGATCGAATGCGCGAGTCGCTGATGATGGGCGTCGACGCCATCATGACCAATCATCCGGAGCGCGTGCTCGCCGTCCTCCAGGAGCCCGATATGGCGCACGACTTCCGGATGGCGACGCGCGACGACAACCTGTTTCAGAAGTTGCCTCGACGGGCGGGCGCGTCGCGCGCAGGCGAAACCGCTCGCTATCAGAGGTCGGCCGCGCAAACGTCGTCGCTGGGTACGAGCGGCGGTTTTATTGGCAGCCTCCTGGACGTGCTCAACTCGTGGCTCAACTACGTCAAAGAGATCCCATTTTTAAGTTTGCCCACCACACTGCTATCCAAATCAGCGAGCACCCTCAAGCTGCAGAAGCGTCAAACCGGAAGCGCCCTCAAGTCAACCGTAACAACAACAACAACAACAACAACAATATCCACCACACAAAAGCCATGTGCTCAACCGACCGCAACGCAAACAATCACTCATTTGCGATTGACACCGAAAGTTGATTATCTAGTGATTGAAAATGCGACAACAACAACAACAACGACTTCGTCAGCCACTCCCGTGATTGTAGATCAGGAAAGGAGCTCGGCTAAATCCAGCAACGCAACAAGCTCGCCAATTGAAGCGCAAGCGAACACAACGCAACAGGTGGATTCGCGGCCCGAGTACGAGGGGCCCATGTGGTACACGAGTCTCATAAGCAACATGCTCGTGTCGGCGATGAAAGTGGTGCTGCCGCCTTGAAACATGGTGTTAGTGGTAGAATAGACACGCCCCATTTAGGATATACAATGACAACCACCGATGTAAAATATGAGAGTTTTGCGTAGAGAATTAGATGCTAAGGTTAGGTTAGAATAAGAAATTGGCTCTGAATAGGTCCATTTATACATCATTTAGATCAGTAGTAGTAATCTCTATTCACTGCAATGCGAACAACATATGTCAGTCAAAATCGAACCTAAACACAGACCAATCGGTCTCGTCACCGCGATAGAGTTGCATGCCATACTTGGCGATTCGCGTCATGAGATCCATGGGCATCTGAGAGGTTTCATACATAACTTTGCTAATTCCCTCCTGTTTACAGTACGAACGCAATTCCCCCAAGAGACGTTTGGCGATTCCTGGTCGTGTTGAATTGATGAGCAATAGATAGAAACAAATCAAAGTTAGGTCAGTTGATTAGAAAACAAACTAAGGGGTTGCACTGTGAGCAATTTTAACTGATTGCGCTAAATACCTTTGTTTCTGTGTTTAGGCTGCACGTAAACGTGGTTTATGCAAGCTCTGTGGCCGTACCAGGGCGAATAGAAGTAGTGGAATAGGACCAGTCCCACCGGTCGGCTAGTCTTCTCCTCGTTGTTGTTGCAAATTTCGGCCAGAAACCCTTGCAGAGCAGGGACGTTCGATTTGGTTGATTTGAGATCAAGTTCGAGTGTTGTTTCATGGTTGCTGTTGTTGAATTCATCGAGCGCTTGTTGTGTGTCGATGAGCTCGAGCTCATCGCCGCACGCGAGATCCCTCTCGAGACGCGATCGGGTTACTTTGAGGCTGGGATTTGACTCATTCAGTAGCGAAATTAAATTTTTCGCGTCGTCTTGAACCACTTTTCTCACAACTAAACCCATCTCGGTCATTATTGTTGGCACCGCCGAAGCAAACCAGACGATAAGGTGTTATACACTCGCGAGTGACTTCGCGCTCGAGAATTAGGTCTTGCAGTCACAGATGATCGCGCATAGAGATACAGGAATGAGTTTTAGCGCAAAGTCCGAACTCGCCGACAAGCGAATGCACTCGCCCGCATGCTTGCATGTGTTTTTGAGCCCCACTAGAAGCCAATCGTGATCGCGGTAGTTTCGCGCTCGAGTTCAGTCGAGAGCGATGTTGTTGCAGATAAGTTATCAGATGTCAATATCGTTCTTGTCGCAACATTGTTGTGTCACGCGAAGCGCAAAACTAAGATCGCTTTTCGTGGTGATTAATCTTGGCGGGCAGTCCAGTTAATCAAACAATGATGCGTGCCTCTTGCGTTGATTGTAATTCATCTGATCAGTTCATATGATTTGATGTGGCGGCAGAAAAAGTTATGCTTTTCACGTCAAACACGCGGACAGTTAGCATCTTGATAATGAGCATCAGTTAATCAGTGTGAGCGAGACGCTTGGTGGCCGTTGACACCTGTTGCTAATTGAGCACAGATCTTCTCTCCAAGATATTAGATAGGTGGACAATATGCGATTTCAAAGTAGAAAAATGTGTCGAGAGTCGCAAATAAGTGCTCGCTTCGACCCGCATGATAGTCTGTGAATAGTGCGATCGCTGATTATCAGCCTTGTGTGTGTGTGTGTGTGTGTGTGTGTGTGTATGGCCAACCGGCAATGAGCATGCAAAGGCCCAGAGCGACGTCGCACCGTGTCGCGGATTCATTTTGAGCACATTTGACATCAATCATTATTACGCGGTTGTCTTAGTGCCATAGCGTCATGGCTGATGAGCTAGTTGGGCTCAAAATGTTCCTCGGCACAGAAGGCGGGACCGCTTGATTGTGTCCGTCCACCGGGGGAAGACCGTTTAGTGAATTGGATGTTGTACCAACTATGACATAATCACCAGTTAGGTCTATGGCATGGCGGGCGTCTCTTAATCAGCCAAGATGGCCAGGCTAGCTAGACACAGAGAGGGCGATTGGGCCATAGTAAACTCCGATGGCCCTTGGTCGCGAGGCTTGTGGATTCCACGAATACCATCAAGACAGTCCCGCGCGACACTCAATTATTGCCCAGACGATCTTTGGTCAAACTTTCCACTTCTACCTCGTTCTCAGAGTCTGATAAATAAATTCAAATAAATTTTAGGCTAACGAAACACAAACAAATGAACTCTGCTACCCGAATCATTATTTCGTTTCTCCCAATAAGCAACCCTCTTGCGCTGCCCCTTGTGGTAGGACTCCTAGTGTCGCTCGCAATTTTGCAGCGCCCGCTAGTGCACAAATCTGAAATCACGCGTTTGGTGCGCGGCCCGCATTGTTTCCGCATCAATGCAACCGAGTCACTGAAGGTTCCGACACAAGAAACTATCGGCCCCAATCAAAGTACATCGGAGAAACTATTGTCACCGCATGAGTATCTTCAGATACCTGTAATAATTTATTCAACCGAGGCATGGATAAAGATCCATCAAGTACCAATGAGCAATCGCCAGAGCTGAGAGAGTTTATTGTCGGCGAACAAATCAAGGCACAAATACGGGCACAGATTAGAAAGTTGAACAATATTTGCTTTGACAAATGCGTTGAGAAACCAAGCGGCAAGCTGGAATCAAAACAGGAGACTTGTGTCCACAATTGTGTCGGACGTTTCATCGACTCGAATGGATTCATTGCCGGTCGATTTTCAAAAAGAACCGCAGGCGTTTCATCTAGTCCGCTTGCCTAGAGAAACGATTGAGCGTCTAAATAGTGCCGGTAGTAATAGTCGTCACCCAGTTGGAACCATTGTGCTTGACAAAGAGGACAAGATTGCCGAGTTTATCGACAGACAAACCTCAAGATCATACGACCTATTAAGCTCAAGCAATATCGCCACCGGTCAGCGAAACGATCTTCTAGTTGTGGCAAATGATAAGAAGGTAATAGCTCAAGTAGGCAAAGTAATGCCCAATACCCTCAGAGCTGTGCCAAAAAAGTAAATATTAGAAATATTAGATTAATATCATATCGATCCAGCTAACAAAATAGTATCAAAATTGACCATGGAAAACAAAGAGGCTGTCTCTGAGGAGAAACTCGTGCAAGGGGCGGTTGATATCGGAGACGAGCCGAAGCCACAGTTTACTGATTTGGTCCGTGCAACTCAGTTTGGCCGCCACGATGAATGCCAACGATACCTCGAGTCTAAGTTGTTCGACGTTAATCAGAGAGACTCCGAAGACGTGACTCTTCTCCATTGGGCAGCAATCAACAACCAATCGACCATATTGGACTATTACATAAGCAAGGGCGCTGACATCAATGCTGTGGGCGGTGATCTTAAGTCTACGCCACTTCAATGGGCCGTTCGACAAGGTCATCTATCTATGGTTGTGCAACTACTCAAGAATGGCGCCGACTACAGCCTATTAGACATAGAAGGCTGTAATGCTCTGCATTTGGCGGCCCAATTCGGACACACCGCCATTGTGGCTTATTTGATCGCCAAGGGTATGGACATCGACTCACAGGATTCCAATGGGATGACAGCACTTATGTGGTCTTGCTACAGAGTCTCCAAAGTTGATCCCACTAGGCTACTTCTTACTCTGGGCGCCTCCCACAAGTTGACTGATACCAAAGAGAAAAGTACCGCCTTGCATTGGGCTGTTCAAGCCAAGAATTTAACTGCCGTCACACTTCTATTAGAGGCCGGCGCTGATGTGGATTTAGAAAACTCAAACGGGGACTCTCCCCTCACCTTAGCCAGGAAGAACCAATATTCATGGTTGATCAGCATGCTAGAGTTCCATAGCAAAGAGCCAACCGAGAGGAACGATATCTTCCGCGGATTGTCCAAAAACAAGACTGTTAGCACAATTGCTAGGAATTCAGTCCCTTTCCTGGCCTATGGACTTATCATATTTATCCTAGAGTCTGGCGCAACAGCATTGGTCAAGTCATTGAGCCTAGTGCTCATGTTTGCACTAGTCTTTATGTTTAGCCGGGTCGCGCACGATAGCTGTCTGTCAACTAACTTCCCAGTGGCAGTCTACTTGGCTTTAACATTCTGGCTTTATTACACACTACTTTTGTACCTGACACCTTTCATATACGCGAGTAGCTTTCTACTTATTATAGCTCCATTAACGGCAACAATCCAGGTTTATACCTATTATAGATGCTGGCTAACTGATCCAGGTATTGCCATCATTGATAGAGGCCAGCAAGTCAATACGATCATCAAAATGGCCGAGGTAGATGGCTTCTTCGATGCAAAACACTTCTGCTCCACTTGTTTGATAAGAAAACCGTTGCGATCTAAGCATTGCTCTCATTGCAACAAATGTGTAGCCAGATTCGATCATCACTGTCCATGGGTAGGCAACTGTATTGGATACAAGAATCACAGACATTTCATATGGTTCCTTGTCAGTGTTACAGTTAATCTGACACTCTTTCTGCATCTCACATACCTATATTGGAGCAGCGAGATAACACTCACGAAGCCGGAAAACCCAGAAAACGAATCAGCGATATTAGACTTAACGGAGACCATTATCAAAGGCTTTGGAGTATCTGCGAGCTTGACAGTTGGCGCGGTAGTGGGATTCATCTTGCTCATTTGGACTGTGTCGCTTCTAGCTAGCCAGTTGCACCTCATCTTGTGGTGCGGGATGACGACAAATGAGAGCTTGAACTCCAAACGGTACGAACACTTCAGGCATGATCAACAAGGCCGAGCGATTAGTCCGTTCCATCGCGGCTGTTGTTACAATTGTTTTGATTTTTTTGAGCTCCGGTGTATGCGAAGGTTCGTAAAGACTGATATCAAAGATTGGAGATATGTCTACCGTAATCAGAGTGATGATAACTTCACTATAAGCATTAGTGGTAGTAAAGATGAGCGAGCGTTCAAAGTATGAACATATTCTATACTTCTGGCAAGATCCTCTTAAAGTACAGCACTGCTCTTTTAATTTTATATATATAACAATCACAACTCAATTTTGTGTTCTATCGGCGCCCTGACCCCATCGGGCGGATCTTCTTCAAAGAGGTCAGATCCTGTTTGCATTGCTTTCAAGCGAGCCTCGTCTATCTTGTCTGAAGGCACATTGAGATCCTCAATCTTATTTTCTATATATAGTCGCTCAACCTCAGCAGCGTATGTGCTTTCAAAGAGATCTTTGGCAGTGAATGGATTATTCTGGACATCCTCAGTTCGATAGCTTACATATGGCTTAAGAGCGAAATCAGTCAGATCAGGTACTATCAGCTCCGGTTCCATCTCTTTAACATAAACAAACTTTCTCTTAAACCAATAACCCGGCCACCTTATGCCCATCGTATCTCTACATACAGGGTAATTGTACTCATGATCTAACAATTCTTGGGGTAGTTTATGATGCTCAAACGTACCGACCTTGTTCGGGATCTTGAAGTCTTCAAAGTTCTTGATCGGGTCTTCTCCACTCGGACTACCATGAAACTTCGCTGCGAGCATTTTAGTTAGCAGCGAATGTGGCCTTTTTAAGGCCATAGATGACAGCGACTGAGTCAGCATGATGACAGTCTACGGACAAAAGTTCCGACCTAAGAATATGCGTAAACAAGTTTATGGGTGTCAATTATTAATCGTGATCATGTTCTGTTGTCTAGGAAAGCGCGATTGAACCTTTGTTGGGATTTTGTTTGTCACGCGTTTTACTTCGTGATTAACAGTCGCGCAGACACACGGTCCGTGCGCGCTCTAGCACGAGACGAGCCAAACACCGAGACAGACGCACATGTCGCACAAATTCGTTTCAGTTCTGAAATGATGACTCCCTAAGTTCACATCGATGTACTGCATTCTGTTGCCACCATATGTGGTTCGCTCGTGAAATAAGACCCTTGCAATCATCGCCTGAGCCACGAGCTGAAAGAATTATCCTCACATAGCGCGTAGACGTTGACAACTGCTAGGGCAACGAAGTTGAATAACAAATGTTTTTCCCTGCACATAGGAGCTGTTGAAGATTTATCATCACCATTATCACCATCACGACCCACCATCACCCTCATCATCAACATGCATAGTTCCCATCTTTAATACCATCCGACAAGCCCGAAACAATAGCCGTACGTACTCGAACTCCCTGGTGTGAGCCCGCCCACACTTGCTCACCCTGCCTTCTTGTGTCTGAACTGGATATCATCATGTGATCATCGGTACACAGCTCACGAAGTGTGAAATTCGACTGCCGTCAGCCCAGTCGCCAGATATCAAGTGATTCAAATTAAGCGGACAAGGGACGTTGATGAGATATGAATAGTGTCTAGCGATGATTTTCGTTTCAACTTGAACTTGAACCTGAGATAATTACTTTAGCGCACTCGATGTTCTGGATATACTAGATGCGCAAGACGGACGCTGGCTAGGCCTCTGAGATTGTTTTATGCACAAAGATTACATGTATTAGAAATATTTATTTTAAGATCTCTATTAGAGTGAAATCAAACTAAACTGATTGGCTGTGCCCACAATTTTAACATGGAATGATACTAATATATCTCAAGGACATCGATCATTGTAATCGAGATCATACCATCCTAGAGTAGACAGTATCCATGTCATATTCATCCGTGCAGATCCAATCGGGTGCCTAGGTATATTAGAAACGCCATTAATATTTTGAGTATTCCAACAAATGTAGACAACAAGTCTGCAGACTCCAGTTAACTATTTCCCATCTGATTTAGTTCAAGTAGCAATCCTACATGTATGCCTATTTGATACATGAACTAAAAGAAGTCAGACAATAGCCGGTATTGAAGGGTGGCTTGAGCCCTTATGTGTCTTCGATTTTCTTGATTGATTCCTTTCGGACGCAAGAGCATGCCAAGTCAGTAGAATAGATTATCTATGGGTAGAGTTCAATTACTGATCTAGTCATTTTGCAAGAAGTTCATACATAAACACATCCACAAAGATGTTTAATCAAACTCATCTAAGTCAAACAACTGAGACCATGGACTCGGAAACCCAGAATACCATCAAGACTGGTGTGAACATTATCGGTTGCAGTGGTCTTACTGCAAGTGATCAGGATCTTAGGAAAACAAAGAATGAATTGTTTAGCAAACTTATCGAGCGGCAGCAAACTGTTGTTACAACACACAACAAGACTATTAGTGAAGAAAACCTCTCGTCAAATCATTTTGTATGCCATATAAAAGCTGGCAGCAGCGATTTGCCGAGCAATGTTGGCATGAACGCGAGCCACAATCATGTGATAGCTACCGCAACCAATGGACACGAGATATCTGGTGGCCGACTTCAGGCGCCAATATTATTTTCAAGAATACGGGGTAAATGGTATACCAACGATGAAGTTGCTAGTATTCTAACAAATTTCAACTCCCACCCTGAGTGGCAAACCAATGAGCTTCAAGTAAGGCCCCAAAGTGGTGCCGTCTTGTTGTACTCGCGCGAAAAGGTCCGTTATCGTCAAGATGGCTACTGTTGGAAGAAACGCAAGAACGGCAGGACAACGCGCGAGGATCACATGAAACTCAAAGTTCAAGGCATCGAATGTATCTATGGTTGTTACGTACATTCCGCTCTATTGCCCACCTTCCATAGACGCTGTTATTGGCTCCTAGAAAATCCTGACATTGTTTTAGTCCACTATCTGAATCAACCACCAGATGATAAAAACAAAATGATAGTGACATTCAACTCAAATCTCCTTGAGGCCGACACTCGGCGTAGATGGACGAACGAGGAAATCATGGAGGAGATCGGGTCAGTGTTCGGAGGTATTAGCCAGATACACAACACACTTAGTATCAATTTTCCCACCGCAGAGCAGCAACAGACTGTATCCCTGCTTCAGATTAACAACGGCACGAGTGGAGGTGATACAGACACAAGCTTGATGCAACAACTGCAACAAAATCCACCAGACAGTAACTGTGATAAGAGGGGTCTAATCACTTCCCCTGGAAAGCTTCTCGTCACGCTCCCGGAGAATGGCCCTCCGCCAACACCACAACCACAACCAGGTTCTCTGGGGGAGTCAGAAAACTACTTGATGGGCAACAATGGTGCGCAAGATAATATGTTCAGTATGATTAGCACTCAAGACATCATAGACACTAAGCAACGAGTCTTTCGATGCGACGAAGATGATAGGATGACCACCACTAGCCAGGATAGCAATAGTGTATCTAATGAATATGGCAAGCAACAAGCATCTAACGCCCAAAGAATTTCAAATCAGGATAAAGTTGGATGTCGCGTCGTAACAGTTAAGCTCGAATCGAATCCACCTAACTTGAATGCATGTCAGAGCGGTACTGATGTACAAGAAGCAATGGCATCGCGACGAGACGATGATCACGACTATCACCTCATAGGCCAAGACCCTTGCTCGCCTGTAACCCAGATATACAACAAGATCGTCGATGACATTGAAACTTACGCCTTGCCTCTAGAAATGAACCAGTATGAACCAGTCACTCATCATGACCACCAAGCTCACAACCTTGGGTCCGCAGAAGGTGGTGTTCAGATGATGGATACCTGCGAGCAGGATCAGCAACACAAGCAGTCGCCGCAAACTTATTGTCATTCGGTTGTCGAGTCAGGTAATCACCAATTTGTGAACGATAATCATCAAAACACGGGCGATCTCAACACTAAGCAAGAGCAATCTGATATGAGCCCAGTTGAGCTGCTGTCATGTGATCTATTCACAAATTGTGGCAGTAACTTTGGTGAAGAAACGCAAACTGGAACTTGCTCTCAAGCAGATCAGCGGCAACGTTCATCCAACGATATACTATTAACTGATTTCAATCTACGCTCGAGCTCTCAAGACGCTGGTCCTGTCGGTAACCAGGTGATCAACCAGTTGACAAACTCCGAAGATATGAGCGATTTGATGATGGGTATCTCCCCGGGCGATCAGCACCAGCAAGATGAGACCGCTCATCAATCAGCCAGTGACCAACTTCTTATAGGCTGCGAAACATCAGACACGTTGGAATTGTTCGACTTTAAACAGCTGACGTCCAATTGCGAGTACCGTCACCAATTAGATGTGAAGTCCACTACAAGTGACACGGACACCGTCAATCGTTTATCGCCAATCATTGCGCTAGTACCTCGATGCAACAGCACGGATAATGCAGTCATGCAAGGCGCCGGCTCGTCTAACCAGCGGATGGATAATCAATATCAACAACATCACGCCTCTAGCCACTTTCTTCTCTAACACTTCATCAGCAACAGCAGTAACAACGACTAACACTTTGTCCTCGGCGAACCAAGCACAAATGCGCCAAAATTTCACTGAATATGACAATCAACATCGCGAGCTAACTATCGGTGGCACTCATAGATCTACAACCGCGACTAGCAGCACCGAGCCTAGCAATTCGACCTCGTGCTCGGCCTCGCCCTCCTCTTCGTCTCTGGTTAACGCTAGCGGCACAGGTGGCGCTGGACGCGCGAGTCTTCAGAGCGGTACGAGTGGCTATATGAACAGTGACCCTTGTAGTGGGATACCGTCGGTGGAATATCATGACTCTTCGTCATCGTCATTCATCAAATTGCCCCTGCCACAGCGTCAGAATAGCGAGCATAGAGAACCGAGCAATAGCGTGCTGAGCACGTTATTACCAAAAGCTCTCTCACTGGACGGTAGCGATCTATCGTCGACGAGCTACCGACAACATAATTATCACAACAATCACCACCATCATCACCAGTCGCATCAAAGTCGAACATCGCCCTTGATTGGGTCTTTTCATCGAGGAGGTGGTGGCATGGGTGCGAGTCCACGGCAGCACACCTTCTCTGGCAAGGGTGGAAGCGCAATCGTGAACCAGACAAACAATCACATGTTGCTCATACCACCGAGCAATAGCCAGCAACAGCACACGGGCCTCTCACACCAAGGCGTAAATTGTCGCCACTACTACCAGCGTCCGAGTGCGCCCTCTCTGTCACCTTCGTCCGGTAACTACTCGCTCGACTCATCGTCGTGTGGTGGGGGCGGCCGGGTGTTCGCGAGCGGAACTCAGTATCGCTCGGGCTCTGTAGTTGCTACCTCAGCGTCGGTGAGTCAGCTCATTGGCCAGCAACAACAACAACAACAACATCAGCACCTTCAACATCCGCGACATGGCGCGGCCGCCTCTAGTTTTAGCCGATTGCGCACTCCGCTCGCTAGTCACGCACGATTGCTACCGATTCTTGACTATGTGCCAAATTGGTCGCACAGCTCAGGCGGAACCAAGGTCTTGTTAATTGGAAATTGGACTGGCTTACTGAGCGACTTGCAGAGCTCATCCAGACGACTTTCGACGAGCGAAGACTCACTATCGGAAGCTCACGTGGGATCTACTGAATGCTCACGGCAGAGCGTCGAGGGGTTCACAATACTTTTTGACGATTTGATAGTCACGGCAAGTCTCATCCAAGACAATGTGCTCAGATGCTACTCGCCCCAGCGCGAGCCCGGCTTTATAGCTTTGAAAGTAGTGTACAAGAATCTTATTGTCTCGGAGCAAGTTTTGTTTGAGGTTAGGGCAGTAGCGCAAGAGTCTACGAGTGGTTCATCGATTGCCGGCGCCACGTGAACGATCATAAAGACGCAGGCTATGGCTGTTGACAACCAACACAGACAAAGATGGGCCATTTGGTTGCAATCACGAAAGGACTCACGCTAATCACTCAATAGTCAATGGAGTTTGGCGGGCGTGAGACTGGCAATAAAGAGAATGTTGAGGCTGGTTATGCATGCTGTGACTGTATGGTGAGCACTACATATGAGATCACCCATTGGACTCTGCCTATCTGTTTCTACCCCAGCCAAAGCCGTCAAATACAATGTGCATGTTTTTTTTTTTTTTTTTTTGTTGTTTTTGTGTGTGTGTGTTGCTGCACTTAATCTCGGAGAAGTAAGTTTATTTCAAATAGCAGAGCCGCGTGGCAGAAGGAATTCGAAGCAGTGCACGGATTCATCTCTCTGGCATGAAGGGGTTCTGCGCTTTGCTTGTGTGCATGTGTGCTGGATAGAGTAAGAAGGAGCTGTCGCGCTAATGAGCCAATGTGAGACAGCATTGGCTGGTTACGACTACGACGCCACGCAGTGCCAACCAACATTCTAGCGCTTGTTCCCCCACGAACACGGCTTGGTTAATGTGATTAGAGCGAAAGAGTACGAGGCAAAACCATACAATAACTTGCGGTCGAGCTATCATCGCGAGAGTTTGTGCCTGTTTGTTTTAGGCAACCGCGACGCTTGTTACGCCGTCGTCTGCCCGTCTGTTCGCACTCGAAGTGAGGGACTACACCAGTGGCGATAAGCTGTCGACATGTAACAACTTTGCTGCTCGGCTGCGAGCTGGAACAAGTTGCCGCGAGATATGATTTAAGGCGGCGACAGTCTGGCGGGAGCAAAGGAGAGGCCACGAGAATTAGAAGGGGTTGATCTGTAGCACGGCTCGCAGCGTTTGTGTTCATGCGAGTGTAACAAACAAAAACAACGTTGTCGCAGCGAAGGGTCGACTTGCGGCGGCCCAAATGTGGTGAGGGGCAAGTGTGGTTGCGCGCCAGTGGCTGCCACTTGTGAGCCTCTAATTTGGCGCGCGGCTAATTGGCCCTAAAGGAGACTAACGGCAATTGCAACGCTACAGACTGTTATGCTACCATCCACCACTGTCTGTGGTCCGACGCGAGCTGAGTCGGGCCAAAAGGCAAGCACACAATTGGCTGCTCGCCGCGATGGTCCACTCAAGTTGGAATGCCGGTCTCCCCTTGGACGACCCGAACGGCCACCGCCAGTTGCTTGTCACAAATATCGGAGGGCAATTTATTACGATTTAGCCTCAATGGTTTTGTTTGCTGCGAGTTACAGTCGAGTGCAGTTGCACTACTCTAGCGCACTACAAGCGGGGCTAGTTAGCGCGTGTGCGCAGGCGTACGCGCTGTAAAGAATTCAAAAGTCGCTTGAGGATTGTTGCGCGCGCGAGCGTCGCTTTATTGATCGTGCGCACTTCCAATTTTGGTCCCCAAGATATCCGAGAATCCGTCTGGACGGAGACTAGACGACAGGGAAGAGCTCGCATTGATATTTTACGCCGTACCAAACAATGTTTTGGCGCCAAACACGCCGCGCACTAGCTGGCCCCGTGTGTGGTGTGTGTGTGTGTGTGTGTGTGTGTGTGTGTGTGTGTGTGTGTGTGTGTGTGTGTGTGTGTGTGCCTATGCCGGTCCTCTGCAGCTGTCACGCCTCGTTCTCTCGGCGACGAATAGAGAGACATTTGCGAGCGTGGGGGGGGAGGGGAGGGAAATTTTGCTGAGCAGACGAAAAAAGACAAAGGGAAAAATTAGCGCTTGCTCGCTCGTTGGTTAGTGGCAGCAGAAGGGAGACCGGATGACAGCAGGCGAGGCAAAGAGCGCGGATATGGCAAGCGAGGACTGGAGCTTACTCTAGACCCTGAATTGAACCCTTTGGCAGTGACGGCACGAGTTTTGTTTGCCAACGTCTCGATGCCTTTGCGCAAGGCCATCGTTGAGCAACGTGTGATGTCGCGTGCCTGCCGTTGGGAGGTGAGCACGCTTCACATGGTCTGATTTTCGCCATGTTTGTGCACTCAAACGCGCGCTGCACGACAAACTACCGCGAGCTTTGATTAATTTGCACGAGACCGTTACAAGTGCGCGCCAACGAGCTGGCAACCACAAACCGAGTCCTATAGGCTCCTGGCTTCGGAACTTGTGACCAGCGGGATGACATTGTGTCTCGAATCAGACCCGCCTATAGATCGCAGTTAGTGCAAGGTGCAGCCACCGCCACTGCTTATTACTGTCGTGTGCGAACCAGCTGCCCGGTGGGTGTCGCCAGCCGGAATGGACATTTTTCAGGTCAGGTTGTCGCGGATATTTTTTAACTAATGCCACTCGAGTTTAATTCTAAGCTCAGTGTGCTCTCTCATGCTTAATGCAAACATAGTGCGAGCATGCCACGTCAACTTGCCAGCCGAGATGCAACCAATCACAGGAATGATTGTTTCCACCAACCCAACTCAACCCGCAATTTTCTGAGGAGGCTAGCAAGCTGGACCGCTGTCGTTCAACCAGATTGATAGCTCATCCGGCTAATGTGACAGCACTCGCAGGCTGGTTGTGGCGTCCGAAACGTTTAATCGGATCACGAGAAATTTGCTTGCTGGAGAATGTCCCCAATTCTGCGCGTTGTGCGGGCAATCCTGCACACAATTGCCCAATGCTTGTGCGCTTTAAATTGTTGGCTGCGCGCATGCTGTGTGATCCGCGTGCACCTTCCACACAATGCGGCGATGCGCTAGTGCGCTCTCTGTTGCGTGCGCAACGAGTACACAACCCGCTTGGTGGCTTGTTAAACATGGCGCCTAAATGGCCCGCCCTAGTTTCAACGCACTGATCCAGTTTGAACTTCAACTGGCCATGATTTATGTTTATTCAAACTGGTGGCCGCGCGGCGACAAGTTGGGCTTGTCGTGACGAAGAGGCCCCGCGATAGAGACAAAGTGACAGTGCACGCTTGCCCGATGGACACAACAACCCGCACAACTAACCTCATTGATTGACGACATCGATTGATATTCGAGCGTGGCCCCGAGGACAAGACACTGACAGAGTTAGGAGGGGCACAACAAATGAGCCCCTCTGTGCGCGCGTTGACAGAGCTGAGGCAGAAGCAGTGCCGCATTTCTCTCAAAACTCGCGAACGAGGCGCGCGTCCATGACCACAACCAGCTTGCATACTGTTTGTTTAGTTAATGTAGCCCCCGAGTTTATCGCTGCTGGCCATCTAAGATCTCCGGCCGAAGCGGTCACGCTGCTCACAGGATCGTACACGCGCACAGGTGAACTCTCCATCATGATCATTGCGGTTCGGCGGGGCAAACCGCGTTGCGCCGTGGAGAGTTCACGAGCCCCGAGGCTGTCCGGTGCGCGTGTTTGTGATATTAATATTAGCTCGTGGCCAAGTTTGTCCTCATGAAATCATTAGGTTCTAGCCATGAACGGGGGTTGGCGTAGAACGAGCAAAGCGAAGAGAAGAGAATGTGTACAAACAACGAGAGAGATATGCATTTTCTATGCGCGACGTATTTGCATATCGTGAGCAGTTCACGTTATCATTAGTTTTCATTCAATGGGCACAATTTATATTCATTCGCGTGCATTAGCCGCCGCCGCCGTACATTGGATAACTTATCGACCAAAACGGCTGCCGACAAAGATGAAGCGGAAAGTGGCACCCAAGCAACAAAATTTAACAAATTTCAAGATTTGCGCCCGCAACGAGCGGCGCTAAATTACTGTTGATTGTTATTCGATTTGGCAAACTTTAAACGCGCGCGCGCGCAGACGCAAGCTCACACTCACAGGGTCACTTGATCAATTGAGGCGAGTCCGCCGTCCGCTGCTCCTGGCGCTGCTCACCGGGCCCGCCGCACATGAACCGGGTGCGATACGACTCACTGCTGTGGGCCGCCAGCCGATGCTCGAGCGCGGCAATTTTGCGCAAACTTGCGTGCAACTGCTCGCGCAGCTTAATATTGTCGCTCTCAAGGTGACCATTTCGCGCGCGCAACTCCTCGTTGTGCCGCTCGAGTTTGTTCTTCTGATCGAGCCGCTTGTGGCGACAATTCTGGGCGTAGCCGCGATTCTTGAGCGTACGCCGGCGCTGCTTTAGCTTGGTTATTGTGTGCTTCGGAAAGCCTTGGACCATTTTGTTGAGCTGACGTACCGAGTTACCTGTTAGCTCCTCGTTTGTCAATTCCACTTTGCGCCCGTTTATCGAATTGGTCACGATAATATGAGTGCTCGTGTGCTCAATATCGGTGTCCTTGTAGGTGATCGACTCGTGAATAGACTGGTGCAGGTGCGCGCCAAATCCGCTTAGGTCTCGGTTGAGGTTCGCGGGTCGCCGGCCCGGTAGACGCCCGCTGCCCGGAGTGGCCCGTCGTCTTCCCGGGCCGTTCACAACGGACTTTCTTACCGTGTTGGCTGCTGCTGCTGCTCCTGCTGCTGCGACAGTCGAGCCAGGTGGCTGTTGTGCGCGTGCCGCCGATTGCGCAACTTGAGCGGGCTGCTGCAGTTGGTTCATTGAGCACGGGCCTAAAGGCGACGGGCGCCGGCCGCTCGTGCCATTGGCTTGGAGCACTAGCTGGCTTCTTGCATCGGCAACCGGCGACTGCTGCTGCTGCTGCTGCTGTCTCGACTGCGCACAAGGTCGATTGATCAAATTGGATAAAGACGGCGAGGGTGGCAAGTCCGTTGGCGATGACGACGATGATGAGTGGGAGGATGAAGATGAGGCCGATGATGAGGATGACGGCGAACTAGCCGAGCCAGCTGTCAGGACTACGCCGCCTGATGAACTTAGGGACATGTGTGAGGAGGCCACCGGGTCCGGCCTCTGCGAGGGATTGCAACGCGCGCCCGGCTGGCTCGCTTCATCGTGGCCGCCGCCGACATCAATGGTCTGCTCTTGTTGCTGACACTGGGCGGCCGCTGCCATGTTGGCAGCGTATTGGTACGAGTGGTGGTGGTGCGCGCTGCTGCTGCTGCTGAGTGTTGGCGCCGCTGTGATTATGATGCTGCTGATAATGTTGGTGATGGTCAAATTGTTGCTGGCTCTGCCCACTGTAATCGTGCAGCGCGCCGTAATTAGTGTGGTGCTCATACTGATTAGTGTGGTGATGATGATGGTGATGCTGGTTGTGATGGTGCTGGGCCGCAAGCCAGCTCGAGCTCAACGGGTAATGGTGGTGCTGGTGCACCTGCTGCTGCTGCTGCTGCTGTTGCTCACTTGTATAGTTCTGAAACTGTTGACTTGGGCTAGTTGCTATTGCAGATTGGCTATTGTTGCTCGCAGGTGGCAGCGCG
>JAHHUK010000044.1:0-113300 GCA_018703695.1 Prunus fruticosa
GTGTGTGTGTGTGTGTGTGTGTGTGTGCGAGCGAGCGAGCGAGTGAGCAAACAAAAGCCGAGCCAAAAGCTCTCTCATTTTCTCCGCACACTCGCGGACACACGCGCACACTGGCAGAGTCAAATGTCCAAAAATGTGCACAGAAAAGGAGGAGCAAATTTTGCGCACAAACACACACCAAAACCGGCACAGACAAGCGCTCGCGGCGTTTATCACTGTCAATCAAGCGCGCCTGTTAATTTGTGCGCACACAGGGCAAAAGAGAGCACCGCACAACTCTGTGCCAGATTTTGATCAGCAGTCTGCTTCTTTCAAGCTGACTGTGGCAATGGCGACACAGACCGATCAATCCGCTCGAAATCTGACTGATTTGCCACCACCAGATCAGCTGTCACACACACACACACACGCGAACGAAAATTGGCCACCTTTTTGTCGGCTCGCACAAGTCACGCTCGTCGCGGCTTGCGGCTGCCACTCACTAATGAGCAAACCTGGCCGCTTCACCTGGCCGTCCTGGATCCTATTCGGGCCCCCTTGTTGCCTCCTCCGAGGTTGATTTCTTTTTCATCCAACTTGCGCAACCCACCCGAGGGGCAAATTCCACCCTCGTCCAGGAGGGAATGCAAGCAAAACCAGAGAGTTTCTCATTAAAATGCTGGCTGCTCTCGCCAATGGCCGCAGAGGCGCTCGCTTGTGTTAGTTGACTTTCCAAACTGGTAAGAAATGCCCTCAAAATTCTATTCTCGTTCGCTCTCTCTCTCTCTCTCTCTCTCTCTCTCTCTCGTGTGTGTCTCACTGGCCGGCCCGCCCGAACAATGGCAAGCCGGGCGGCCAAGACTCGGGCGGACACGTTCCGCTCAGCTGGGCAGGGAAACAGTACGAGCATCAGCTCGCATGCACCGTTCAAGGGAGTGAAAGACTGCATGAGGAGGCCCTCCTGGGTCGTCTCGCAAGCCGACTGACTGAGGGCACTCAAAGCGAAAATTCAGCTCAAAGCGGCGTGTGACTCACAACTCGAGACCAAGGCCCAATGGGAGTGAGACGGCGGCCGCTCGACAACAAAGTTGCCAGAGAGATTTGTTCGATCGCGAGCAGTGCAAGGCTGAAACTGAGAGCAGAAGGAGGAGGCAAACAACATCATCATCGATCGACTCGAGCGCCCGCCCGCCCGCCCGTTGAAACCAGCTCTATATGGAGTTACAGTGACACAATCATGGCCCTATAAAATGTTACGCGATCGCACTCGGGCGCGATTGCATCACTCGCACGCGCACCAAAATCATTCTTTAGCTCGTGCAAGTCATTGTCTTTTGACAGCTCCACGTGCGTGTGGCTGCTTAGATTAGTGGGCGTGTCAAGTGCAAGCACGCACACGCGCGGCCGCGTAGGGTAAAGATTGATAGCAACCAATTTGGGGATTGCCGCCAGTGGTACATTTTGGGCGGGCACCAGATGTGACGAGCGCACTTGTGCAGCACAACTGCGGCCGGCTGGCCAGCAGCAATCGATGATGCAACCCATTGCGAGCGAGTGGGCTGAACTCACGTCGCGCCACCTATCAAAAGTCTCGAGCAAGTTTGAGCGAACACTTAGGATTGCTCCCCGCCAGCGGCTCTCATCATATCGCGCTCGCAATGAATGCAAATAAACTTTTAATGAGACGGTGCGATTGGCTAAGAGTTTCGAGAAACTCTCGTTGCTCTTTATCGCCCGCTCGCTCGCCTACTCGCTTACTCGCTTACTCGCTTACTCGCTTACTCGCTTACTCGCTTACTCGCTTACTTCATTCAATCACAGTTTGCGCGGCAGGGATCAGATTACAAGAACACGCCCTTGCGTGCGCTTTGAGCCGATACGAGAGAGTGCCAAAAGGAAAAACAAATTCCCATTGAAAATGTCCGACGAGAGCCGCTCGATCGAAAACATTCGATCGTTTTGCGTCGCCGTTTGATTTGATACAAATTTTTCACGGTCGACTCGTGAATGGTCGCAAGGAGGAGGCGAAATGATTTTTGTTTGATTGAACCGCGCGGCAAATCACGCTAATCACCACCTGTCGGTCGGCCCCGCTCGCTCTCGTCTCACCTGCCCCCCTCCCCGCCCCCTTTGGCTGTCTGAATAGTCAGCCACCTAATCGGCTCGGCCAAGCTCGCCACAAAATTGTCAGTTGGTGCCTACGAGCGCGTACATTTGCGTACACTTTGTGTGCATTTCATCCCAACGAGACAAGCCCAATTGTTTGTTTGTTTTGTGTGTGTGTGTGTTTGTCTGTGTGACTGTGTGCTAACCCGAGTGTGACAGTTAACCCGAAGTGACCAACCGGACACACAAGTCTGTTTGTGTGCCGCCGGTGCCCATTAGATCGCGCCCGCCCTACGCCTGGATTAGATTAACCAACTAACAATACTCGGGGACTCGTTATTACACTCGCTAGTGGGAGACCAACCAAATCAAGCAAAAACAAAGTGTCGAGAGAAAACCAAGACCAAATCCTAACCAAATGGTTAAGTTGATCGGAGTCGCGGGCGTGCGCTCGCTCGTATGGCTGCTCGCTGTGAGCGCAGTGGTTGCGCTCACTGTCAACAGTGTTCACAGTCTGTCGCTTGACGACACGCTTGCGCGATTCCGTCGCGACAGCTCCGAGTCAGAGCACGAGTCGTCGAGCTCATCCGAGACAATCACGCGCAAGGAGAGCTCGAGCAGCGAGCACGATGAGTCTTCGTCGTCGTCGTCGCGCGCCGACGAGACCGCCCTCGCCGAGGCGATCAGCTCGGCCGCCTCGTCGGGCGAGAAGCCGCCCGTGATCGTGAGCACCAAGACGACGGCCAAGCTCGACGGCAAGGCGGGCGGCAAGTCGGGCGACACGCACGAAAAGGAGGCGCACATTATCATTGTTAAGGGCCCGCTGAAGAATATTTTGAGCCAAAAGAATCGGCTGGCCATCAGCAAGGCCATTGGAACATCGACCGAGGGCGCGGCCGCCGCCGCCGCCGCCACCGCCGCTGTCAAGTCGACCAAAAAGCCGGCCAGCACGACAAAGGCGCCGGCCAAGACGACGACCGCAGCGCCATCTAGCGCCAAGGCCGCCGCCGAGAAAGTTGCGGAAGCCGCCAAGAGGGCCGCGGCCAAGATTGCTGCCACCAGCACGCTCAAGCCGACTACAACCGTTAAGCCAAAAGCCAAGGCGGCCGACAATAAGAAGAAGACGGTGGTTGCCACCACTGTGGAGAAGTCGCCCGCTGGCGGCAAGGCCAAGAAGGTGACCACGACCAAGGTTTCGCGCGACGCGAGCAAGCCAAGCAAGCCGGTGACAGTGGAGAGCGTCACCGAGGAGACGAACGCCAAGGGCCAGCCATCGAAGGTGACCGTCAACAAGATGAAGATTACGCCCACGACCAGCACGGCCAGGCCGGCCGAGGCGGCCGCCGCCGCGACAACCAAGGCGCCCGCAAAGACAACGGCCAAGCCGACAACAACAACAACAACTGGAAAACCATCGGCGAGCATTGTGGACTCGTCGGTGGCGAGCGGCAACGGGGCCGCCGCGGCCGAGGCCCAAGCGCAGGGAGTCAACGCCAACAGCTACAAGCATTTGTGCGAGGTTCTGCCCGAGCCAATCAAGGCCTTCTGCCTACTAATTCCCTCTGTCGTGGCCAAGAACGTTGACAACGAGCTCGCCGCCAAGGCGGGCCACAAGGAGGCCGCGCACGTGGCCGCCACCGAGGAGAAGCTCGCCGGCGCAAGCCGCTCGGACTTGGACTCGGTTGCCGCCGCTGCGGCCACTTCCGGTGACTCCAGTGACACCACGACCACCGCCAAGCCCAAGGCGGACGATCCTTCCTCGGCGGCGGCGGCGGCGGCGGCGACAGCGGCCGACGCCTCGGACGCAATCGCTTCGGTGGACGCCAAGTCGCGCTCGGACGCAGTGGCGCTCGCCTCGGCGAGCGGTGCAAGCGTAAGCGTGCAGTCCAAAACAGACTCGTCTGTGATCGAAACCGAAGCGGGCACCGAGGTGACTAGCGAGCAAAAGACCGTTGTCCTGGACCCAGCGGCCGCGGCTTCAGCCTCGGCCTCGGCGTCCGCATCGGGCGACGGCGCCTCGGCTTCCGCAACGGCCACGGCCGTTGCCGAGGTCTTGTCGAGACGAAAGCGACAGGTGGACGCTGAGGCGTTCGCGGACGAGGCCGGCGCCGAGGCCGACGCGGAGTCGCGCTCCGACCTCGCCGAGGCCGAGGGCGACTCGCGCACGGGCGCCTCGGACGAGACCGACACCAAGACCACGGAGACCAAGAGGATCCACACGAACGCGGACTCGCCCAAGTCGAGCGACGGCTCGTCGTCGTCGTCGAGCGAAAAGTCGTCGAGTTCGTCGAGCGAGACCGACACCTCCTCCTCATCCTCATCGTCCTCGTCCTCCGAGGAGTCCTCGTCGTCACGCGGAGCCGACTTGCCAAAGGTTGCTGTTAAGGTTGCGACCACCACCACAACCAAGCCGGCCGCCAAGCTTGTCGTCAAGGCGGCCTCGTCGGGCGACAAGAGCGTCAAGGTGGTTGAGACCAAGAAGAAGACGTCCGAGAAGAAGGTCAGCTCACCGACGGGCACAACCGGAAAGCCGGCTGTTGTTGTGAAAGTCTCAACGGCCAAGCCAGCAGCTGCAGCTGACTCGAACAAGAGCGCCTCGAGCACTCGAAGGACTCGAGCGAGAAGATTGTGACCGTCAAGACGCAGGAGACCAAAAAGTCGGCCTCGGCGAGCACAACCACCAAGAAGCCAGCGGTTGTAATCGCGGTCAAGAAAACAGATGCCAAAAAGGACGACAAGAAGACGGAGACTAAGAAGGTGGTTGTGACTAAGAAATCCGACGAGACAAAGTCAACAACCGCCTCGACGGCCAAGCCCAAGGCGGTTGTTGTCAAAGTGGCGCCAACTGTCAAGGCGATGGTGGCGAAAACGGACGAGCAAAAGGATACGAAAACCTCGGAGGCGAAGACAACGACGGTCGTCAGCAAGGAGAAATCCTCGAGCGAAGACAAGCAGAAGAAGTCGCTGAAACCCGCCGAGGTCGATGTTATTGTGGGCCCGACCAAGACGCCGGATGTCGTCGTCAAGGTCACGGGCGCCGCGGCCGACAAGCACCAGGTTATGGTCAAGGAGAAGGAGGCGGAGGTGGAGAAGGATGACGAGACTACGCGCAGCGAGACCAAGAAGGTGGTTGTGACCAAAAAGTCGGACGACAAGAAGACTGCGAGCACCTCGTCGGCGTCAACAGCTAAGCCGTCGGTTGTTGTTGTGAAAGAAGCGGACAAGAAGGAGTCGGATTCGAAGAAGACAGTGGTTGTCACCACCAAAAAGTCGGACGACAAAAAATCGATTTCGTCCGCAAAACCGGCAGTGGTTGTGAAAGTGACCACCGCCAAGCCAACTGCCGCCAGCGTGAAGAATGACGACCAGAAGATGACTTCAGAGACAAAGGAGACCGTTGTTGTGACCAAAGAGACGTCGGAGGACAAGAAATCGTCGACGTCGGGCTCGACTGCCAAGCCGGAAGTGGTTGTAAAAGTGACCACCAAGAGGCCAACAGCTGCCGCCAAGACAACCAAGAAGGCAACTGTCGTGGTCAAGTCGGCCGGGACCACCAGCAAGACCACTGCCACGATTGTCAAGAAGGAAAAGACGGGCGACGCCAAGTCGAATAGCTCAGACTCGAGCAAGAAGAAGCTCGTCGTGGTCAAGAAGTCGGAAGATAAAAAGTCTTTATCCTCGTCGTCGTCGTCGTCGTCGTCGACCAGCAAGCCCGCCGCCGTTGTTGTAAAGGTGGCCGCCTCGACAACCGCCAAGCCCAAGGTGGCCGTTGTCGCCGTGAAGTCTGACGACAAGAAGAAGAAAGAGACAAAGAAAGTTGTTGTTGTAAAAAAGTCGGATGATAAAAAGTCGGCCTCAACTGGCAAGCCGGCGGTCGCTGTCAAGGAGGAGGAGGAGGAGGAGGCCGACAAGGAGAGGAAGAGTGACGACAAGAAAACCACTACCGAGACCAAGAAGGTTGTGATCACCAAGGAGGAGAAATCGGATGACAAAAAGTCCACGGCGTCAACCTCGAAGCCAATTGTGGCTGTAAAGGTGACCACGGCCAAGCCAACCGCCGCCGCCGCCGCCGCCAAGACGGTCACAACCAAAAAGGCGACTGTCGTGCTCAAATCGGCGGGCACCACGACCAAGACCGCTGCCAAGATTGTCAAAGTTGCCAGCAAGACCACTGCCAAGCCCAGCAAGAAAGTGGAGGTGGTGAAAGTGGACAAGGAGGAGGAGGAGGAGGAGCATCACGATGCCGAGGTGATCTCTGTCGACAATGAGAAACACAAGGATGAGAAGATTGTCAAGGTGGTGAGCTCATCGACCAAGGCGCCAGCGGTTAAGGTTGTCAAGGTTGTGGCCACCAAGAAGGCGGCCTCGGTCTCCTCGACTGCCAAGCCCGTGGCGGTTGTTGTGAAGGTAGACGACAAGAAGAATAAGGACGACAAGAGGACCTCGGAGACCTCAAAGAAGGTGGTTGTTGTCAAGAAGTCGGACGACAAGAAATCGTCGTCAAAGTCATTGTCGACCGCTAAGCCAACTGTTGTTGCCGTCAAGACGGCCACAACCAAGAAGGCGACCGTCGTGGTCAAGAAGGACGCAACCACGGCCAAGACCACGGCCACCCTCATCAAGGTGGCCACCACCAAGACCACCGCCAAGCCAACGGCCAAGGTTGTTGTCGTCAAGTCAACAACCGCCAAGCCCACCGTGAAAGTGGAGGTCGTCAAGAAGGAGGAGAAGAAGGAAAAGTACGAGGATGATGAGAAGAAGGTTGTCGCGATGAGCGAGGAGGAGAAAAAGTCGAGCGAGAGTGCGGCCAGCGAGGTCAAGGTGACCACAATCAAGGTGACCACGGCCAAGCCCAAGGTTGTCGTGGTGAAGAAGGCCAAGGTAAGCACGACTGTGTTGCCCAAGGTTGTGGTCAAAGTCAAGACCGCGGCGCCATCTACTGGCAAGCCCGCGTCAAAGACAATCAAGACAGTTAAGGTTGTGACAACTGCCAAGCCGGCAGCTGCCAAGGCTGCCACCACTAAGAAGACGACCATTGTTAAGCTTATCAAGACCGCGGCTGCCTCGTCGACTGCCAAGCCCGCTGCCAAGATGGTGAAGATCACCAGCAAGTCGAGCGACGACGGCACAACCAAAACCTCGACCAAGACCGAGAAGAGCAAGGACGGCACTGTGACGACCATCGAGCACACAGAAATCACCGCCAAGCCGGCCACTGTTGTCGTTAAGATCACTACAACCAAGAAGCCGGTTGTTGTGGTCAAGGCGACCTCGAAGGACACCACTGCCAAGACCACTGCCACCTTGATCAAGGTTGCCAAGACCGCGGCCAAGGCGGCCAAGACCACCGCCAAGCCAGCGACAAAGGTTGTTGTCAAGGTGGCCACAACTGCCAAGAGCACAGCGACCAAGGTGGTCAAGGTCGAGACCAAGACCTCGGAGGACAAAAAGGAGTCGAGCGTCAAGTCGAGCGGCAAGCCCAAGGTGACTGTTGTCGTGAATGAAGGCGACAAAAAGAAGAACAAGGACGACAAGAAGACGTCGGAGACTTCAAAAAAGGTTGTTGTGGTGAAGAAGTCGGACGAGAAGAAGTCGTCGTCTGCCTCGACCGGAAAGCCAGCCGTTGTTGTCAAAGTAGCCGCGTCGACGAGCGCAAAACCCTCTACCGAGTCGAAATCGAAGGAATCTAAGAAGACAACGCTCGTCGTGGTGAAGAAGAAGAGCGATGATAAGAAATCGGCCTCGTCGTCGGCCTCCGCTAGCACGACCAAGAAGCCAGCGGTGGTTGTTGTAAAAGTGACGACCAAAAAGCCAGCTTCTGCCGCCGCAAAGTCGTCGTCGTCGTCGTCGTCGAAGGAAACCGACACCAAGACGACCACGACGAGCACCGTCGAGAAGCACACAGAAAGCGGGGGCTCGACCTCGAAGCCGTCGGTGGTTGTCAAGGTTGCCGTGTCGACTAGCAAGCCGGCCGCCAAGAAGAGCTCGGAGAAGGACTCGAAGGACACAAAGACCAAGGTGGTGGTGAAAACTACGACCACCAAGGAGAAGGAGAGCGCCGGAAAATTGTCGTCGGCGACAACCAAGAAGCCAGTTGTTGTGGTGAAAGTGGTTAGCACCACCAAGAAGCCGGCCGCCGCCGCCGCCGCAACCGCCTCAAAAGCTTCGTCCAAGTCGAACGACTCGAGCTCCAAGGTGACAAAAACCACGACCAGCTCAGAGAAAACGACCGAGACCGACACGCCCGCTGTTGCGGTCGCTAGCGTTTCGGCGGGTGCCCCAGCCGTAACTGTGACCAAGGACAGCAAGAAGGACACCAAGTTGAGCAAGAAGTCGACAGTGACCAAGGTTGCGGGCACGGCCCCAGGACCGGTTGTTGCAGCTGCCGCGGCCGCCTCGCGCGCCGACGCCTTTGCGTTCGCCGACGACGCGAGCGCCGAGGCTGAGGCGGGCGAGCGCGCCGATGCCGAGGCTTTCGCTGACGACGCGAGCGCAGAGGCCGAGGCCGACTCGCGCTCGGACGCGGAGGCATTCGCTGAGGCCCGCCGCCGCAAGAAGCGTGCCGCTGTTACTGTCAAGCCTGCAGCGCCATCTGCCAGCACGACCGCAAAGCCGGCACCCACTGCCGCCGCCGCCGCTGCCAAGACCACCGCAAAACCAGCGGCCACTGCTGCCGCTACTGCTGCTTCTGCCCCAAGACAACCGCCAAGACAACCGCTGCGCCTAAAACAGCCGCTGCGGCCGCCAACGCCGTGGCCAACGCCGCCGTGGCTGCCGCCGCCAAGGTGACCGGAGGTGCCGCGCCCGCCAAGGGCACGACCAAGGCGCCGGTTGTTGTGATCAAGGCGGGCGGTACGACTGTGAAACCAACTGCCAAAGTGGCAGCGCCATCTGCCGCCGCTGGCGGCACAACAACCACCAAGCCGGCATCGCCAGTTTCGGCCGTCAAGAGTCTGCTCGTTGGCGGCAAGAAGGAGAACATTGTCGAGGTGGATATCACGCAGAACGTCAAGGGCGGCTCGCTCAAGCCGACCCACTGCGACAGTATTGCAAACAAGGACGAGCGACTCAAGTGTTACGCGGCCAAGTCGACCGTGGCCAAGGGCGCCACGGTCGAGGTGAAGGCCAGCAATGGCAAGGGCTCGCAGGAGAAGGCGAGCACCAAGGGGGCCGCGCCCAAGGAGGAGGTGCGCAAGATCGAGTCGCCGTCGGCCATCAAGGAGGTGCACGTCGAGACGACCTACGTCAACAAGGGTCAAGCCAAGACAGGTGAGTTGCCCGAGATTGTGATCAAGAAGACGGCAATCAAGTACATGAACAAGAAGTGCCGCGAAATGTCTGGCTCCGCTAAAGATGAGTGCATTGCCGAGCGTCGCAAGTTAGCCAAGGAGCGCAAGGGCACGACAACGGCGGCGCCAGCGGCCAAGCCAACTGTGGCTGCAGCAAAGGTTGCGGCCGCGGTTGCCCCGGCCGCTGCGAAGGCTAGCGCCGCGAGCGCGAAGCCGGCGGCGCCATCTACCGGCAAACCAGCAGTGCACTCCACGGCCAAGCGTGAGTATCCTAAGCGCATCATCTGGTGAAACAACAAGTGTTGCACCGAAAGTTAAAGTTCGACTTTGATAACTGACTTGCTAATTTGTACCTTTTTCAATACAAACAATATTCTTTTTCACTCTCTCAATCGCGAACACAACAGCCGCGGCACCCGCTAAGGTGACCACCTCAAAGCCTGCCGTAGCGGCAGCGCACCCGACAACAGGAAAACCCGCAGAGACGGCGGCGGCGGCGCACCCAACGACAAGCAAGCCCACAGCTGCTGCTGCTGCCGCTGCTGCTCACTCGACAACTGGAAAGCCTGCAGTCGCGGCGCACCCAACAACAGGAAAGCCATCCGCGAAAGTGGCCTCGACAACCGGCAAGCGTGAGTATTTTTCGTGAGCGTCACTAGAGACTAAGTGCATCAAGTGAATTACTAGCAAACTGTGCTAACCCGAATTCTCGAACCCGTACAAGCAGCCGCTGCAAGCGTGAAGCCCGTTGCGCACGCCGCCTCGGTTACAGGTAAGCCAGTAATGGCCGCGCACAGCGCACCAACCACAAGCAAGGCACCAGCCGCTGCAAAGCACGCCGGGAGCACGGCGCCAAGCAAAGGCCCAGCCCCGCGGCTAAAGTCACAACCCACGCGCCCACAAGCAAGCCGCCCTCTCACGCACCAGCCGCAAGTAGCAAGGCACCAGCCGCAGCCGGTGTGGCCAAGGTAACAAGCAAAGCGCCAGCGGCTGCGAAAGCTGCCTCGACCAAGGCACCAGCCACTCACCCGGTAGCAGCAAAGGCTGCGACCACAAAAGCCGCCGCAGCCGCAGCAGCCACCACGAAGGCGCCAGTGAAGGCCACAGCACCCCCAGCGACGACAAGCCACAAGCCAGCAGCCGCGCACGCACCCGCTAGTGCTACCACAAAGGCACCAGTGGCGGCAGGAAAGCACTAATGTGATTGAAGTGACACGAAAGTCATTGTGCGTTAATCGCCGTTGAGCGAGCGTGCATGTGTGTTCGTGTGTCTGATGTAAATTGTCCAATCAGGGAGACAGAGAAAATTAACTGAGACTCCCCTTCAGAATGGAATGTAAAGAAATGTGATGAAATAAATCGGCTAACTGCACTGTAGAGTCAAACAATTGGGCGTTGTAAGCGAGTGAGCGAACGAACACGCACGCATTGATTGGAACTGATTTAGCGTGCGCGCATGGCACTGCAGCAGAGAATTCAAACGT
This sequence comes from Prunus fruticosa, assembly GCA_018703695.1. Taxonomy (NCBI): domain Eukaryota; kingdom Viridiplantae; phylum Streptophyta; class Magnoliopsida; order Rosales; family Rosaceae; genus Prunus; species Prunus fruticosa. The sequence continues at coordinate 10,859 of JAHHUK010000044.1, forward strand.
TCAAGATTGAATTTTCGTGTGCGCGCTCCCATGTACGGACGCGTGCACGATGCGCGCATTGAATATAGAAGCAAGCAATCTGAATAATAAGCTGTAGCCGACTAGGTGTTCACTCTTGGCCGTCGTCTTCGTCGTCGTCTTCTTCGTCGACAAACAATTGTCGTGGTGAGTTGCGCGCACAAGCACAAAACCCTATCTCCTTTCTCATCATCAGTCGTGCATGTGTTCATGCGCATGACTATGCATGAGAGCGTGCTCTCCCTCTCATTCGCGAGACTTTGCCTTTGGTTTAAACTAGCTAGACTTTCAGCTTGATTGTGTGTCGTGCGAGAGGCGCATCCTAGATAGGCGACGAGCTGATTGTCTCTTCCGGCATTCACCCCTCTCGACAAGCGAGCGTTGTTGGCGGGCGCAGGTGAAACGTGCATACGACAAAGAGGCAATCTCGGAAAGAGCTCCGAGCAGCGCCGCGCCGCGCCGCGCTCGTCGTCGTCGTCGTCGTCTCTCTCTCTCTCTCTCTCTCTCTCTCTCTCCACACACACACGCACACACACACACACACACACACACACACACACACACACACACACACACACACGAGCACAACGGCGGCTGCATCTGACAATGAGCGGGCTCAAGCGAGCACAAGCGCGCAACCACGACACGGGCCAATAAATCATTCTGGCCCGACTTTGATCTCGCTCGCTCACACAACTAGAGTTAGGCTTGTGTGAGCCGATTTTCGGCCGTGCGTCGTGTCTGTTAATCTAAACACACGCTCGCCCGCTTCTACTCAAGCGCAGGGCGAATTGAAAGTTGTCCGTCTGCTGGTGTGTGCAAGCACGAGGAAATGTTGCGAGCACAGGAGGACGAGAAGAATAGCAGCGCGCCTGTATCTGTGCGCTGCTTGCGACGGCAACTTGCAAAGGTAGCACCGCCTTGGGTTCGGTGCACTCGCGCGCAATGATGAAGAGGAGCAAGTGCGGCACACAATTGGTTTCCAGCCTGAACGCTCTCTACCACCCGCTCAGGCTAAAACTCCCGGCTCTTTCCACCTTTGCCGCCCGCCCGCCCGCCCGCCCGCTCGCTTGCTCATTTCCAATTCCGAGCTCACAAAACCGAGCTTGTGAACGTCGGCGGCGTGCAGCGCGCTCTCTCCCTCGAGCGACCTCCGCCCAAGTCTTGAGCCTCCCTCGAATCTTTTGCGCGCATCTTGACACCGGCGGGCGGGCAGGCAAACGGGCGGCACAACAAAGACGAGAAACCCCCACGCCTATAGCGAGTTTCAAGTGGAGCTCGCGGCGCAAGGCTCGAGGTCGTGAGTGAGCCGTTGCAACGCTAGCGCCAAGTTACAAATTTTCAAGCGGCGTCCTTGCTCGACGGACATCGGGCGCCGCGGCGGCCAATCACGGCAGATAGCGAGCGCGCCATCTTCGGCCGAGCGTGAACACGCATGAGTCTAGTCGGTAGGGGGTTCGTGTCTCGCCGCGCTAGTGATCAGCATTCAGAGAGATGCGCGGCGGCAAGAGCGAGGCGAGCAGAAACCTTCTACCGGCGGCAGCCTGAGAAACTCCCCTGACATCTTCCTGCCAGCGAGCGAAGTGCGCTCGCCGCACCACTAGCAAGCTAGCGAGATGCTATTGATTATACAAACAAAGAGAAAGCGGCAAACTTGTTTCTCTCACAGTCAGCAAGCACAAACACACACACACACACACACACACACACACACACACACACACACACACACACACACACACACTCGTTGCCATTGTGCCTTGTGCTCTACACAGGGCGACAGCCGGGCGCACAGTGTGATGCTGATGCAAAGTTGACCCTATATAAGGGCAAAAACCAGCCACTGAGAACCAAACCAAACCAAACTCGTTTTGCCTCAACTCGAGCTGGCCACCATCACGAGTGATGACGACACGAGCGAGCACAGGTTTTGCGTGGTGCTATTTCACACACGCAGTGAGAGACGGGCGCCCAGACCGTGAGCGAGCCAGCCGCGGCCGCAAACAGACAATTCAAAAACGATTGTTATGAGCTCGAGGTGTGTGCATGTTGGCGCGTGTGACGCAACACAAAGCTCATCCAATACGGCGGAGAGAGTAGTTGGCCGGCGAGCGTGATGATAATCGTTCGCTTATGTCTCGAAATGAATGCAGAATCAATTTTCACCAACTAGAGAGAGAGAGAGAGAGAGAGAGAGAGAGAGAGAGAGAGAGAGAGAGAAAGAGAGAAAACTTTAAATCCTGCAACTAAAGCACGCTCGCTGACGCCTTGATTTTTTTGATCAACTTGTGCCCTCGTCCACGTCGTCTTTGTCGTCAGCATGTCTCGTAGCATTTAGAGGGACACAGCTTGCAGTGCGACCGTGCTAATGCCGTTTGGATGCCAAGAAAATCAAGAGCAGCCGGCTAACGATGAGCATCCATCGAGAGCGCACACACGGGCGGCGCCGCGGGACTGCAAACTTTTGCTCGCCTCCGTGCGCTGCACTTGAATGCAATTGAAACGCAACACTCGTCGTCGTGCGCGCGTCTTTTGGAATGCAGCGCGCGAGTTTAAGCCGCAAGTGCAGCGCCATGGTTTCTTCTCCAACTGGCCACTCGAATGGGCCAGTCCGTAGAGGCGGCTCAAGTCGAGCGCGGCAAAGACCAACTCGGCTCGGCTTGCCTGGACGCACGCACGCCCGCCCGCCCGCCCGCGAGTGCGCCACTAAATCAGTCATTCAAACCAAAAACTCGACATGTTTATGTGACTCGCTTGCCTGGTTTGCGCTCTCTCTCTCTCTCTCTCTCTCTTTCTCTCCGCGTGCTTGCGTGAGCATGAGCGTGTACGCTCGTTCGTGTGCTTGAACAGCCAGCAATAGTAAGAGAGTGAGCGTGTGCGAGAAGTTAAAAACTTCCTAATTCAACTAACGAGAGCAGCCGGGCGGGCGGAGAGAGGGATAAGGCACACACGAACACACTGACGCACGTAGTGGTGGCAGCAGGCGAGGCAACATTTTCACGGCGACGCCGGCCGAGGGATGAACTCTCGCCGTCGCCGTCGTCGTCGTCGTTGACGTAGAGGATTCTTGCTATGCGAGCGCTGACTCGCATGGGGCCAGCGCGCGGACGTGCGTGCGTGCGTGCCTCAGCTGCTGCAAAAGTTGCATCCTTCTATAGGGCGCGCCGCCGGGCAAGTTGCAGCGCGGCCGCGTGACAATTCGCGCGACTGGACCCCAGAGTTTGTCTCCTTTTCTCCTCGTGCGGCTGATTAGGAGGCTGCCGCCGATGTTGCTGCTGCTGCTACAGCGTCTACTTCTGCTGAGGTCCACAGAGCTCTCACACTCACACTCACACAAACAAACATGAGCTCCTGGATGAGAGAAGAGAACGCGCGCAGAGTGAGTCAGTGCTCGATCTCAATCGGGCCGCTTGATTTATGGCCCGCGCGAGCGAGTGACACTCGCTCGCAAGCTCGCAGCCGATTGTTGTTTGCTGCACACACTCGGACTCGGTGCGCTGGCCATGCCCGCCGCTTTGGTTGCTCCACATTTCATTTAGCAGCACTGGCGCAAGTTATCATGCTAAAGCAAGCAGTGTGTGTGTGTGTGTGTGAGTGTGCGATGCACACAGGCAGCAAGGAGAGCACGCGCGCACGCGGTGTAGGAAATGATTGCCGCGGTGTCAGTTTGTGCGAGCCACTAAATCAAAAATGCTGACAATGAAGAATTTCCCTTTCTGCTTCCTCCTTCTTCTTCTTCTTCTTCTTTTTTGACAAGCCGTCTGGCGTTCGCTTCCGCTGCGCCCCGATGGCAAATCTATAACGACGTAGAGAAAGAGAAAACTAGAGCTGGACAATCTAAAACTTGACTCAAAAATGGAGAGTGAGATGGGAGAACTTACCGAAGTGATTTCGCATCCAGGGGTAATTAGGCGACAGGGTTGCCGCGTGCTGAGATTGCAGCTGCTGCTCGGTCTTGATATTGGCGGATGTTTGTGGAGGCCCGGCGGCGCCGCTGCCGTCACTGGTTGCCGTGTCACCCTTGATCGATATTGCAAGTGCGCCCGATTGCTCATCGCCACCGCCGCCGCCGCCGCCGCCGCCACCACCACTACCATACAGGTGGTCGTGCCCATTCTGGGATTCGCCGCCTGTTAGGCTCGCGTGTGATTTGCGCGCGAACGGACTCGAGTCGCCGCCAGCAAGCTCGCCGCCGGCGCCGGTTTGCACAGGGCCCAAGAGGGGACTTGCAGTTTCCAGGAGATGATTTTTATGCTCGGCCTCGGCCTGATTCAGCTGTAATGTCGGGTGACCGCCCTCGCCCGAGTGCGGCGAATCGCCGCCACTCGTTGAGCCGTGCGAGTGGGTCGTTGTTGTCGTGCCGCCAACAGCCAGTGGAATCTGGTGCCCGAGCTGCGGGTGCTGCTGCTGCTGCTGCATGAGAAGTGCGCGCTGATGGTGGGCGTGGTGATGATGGTGCACATTCGAGATCACTTGAGAGTGCTGGTGATAGTGGTCAACTGTTTGCACGTGCATTTGATCTGTTGGCACCACTTGATGGGGCTGCTGCTGCTGTTGCTGTTGCTGAAAGTGAGTCTGATGCATCTGATGGTGGTGGTGGTGAGCGTGAGGATTGTGGTGGTGCGGGTGCAGGTGGTTCGGGTGATGATGCTGGAGGTGGTGATGCTGATGAGGGTGCAACGGCCGAGACGGTGGGCTTACATGAAGCTGAGCGGCGGCGGCGGCAGCGGCAGCGGCGGAGGGCAAGTAGGGCGAGGTGCTTGCGGCCAGCGCCGCCGGGTGCTGTTGCATCTGATGCGACTGGTGGTGTTGGTGGTGGTGATGGTTCAGGTGGTGTTGCGTGGGCGCGTACTGCTGCGCGTACTGGTGCTGCTGCTGGTGCTGCTGCTGCGCTGCCACTTGTTGGTGATGGTGCACCTGCTGAAAGTGTTGCGCGGCTTGCTGCTGATGATTGTGCTGGTGGTGGAGTGCTTGATGCTGGTGGTGTAAATGGGTGCTCGCTTGATGATGATGATGATGATGATGTGGCTGATGGTGGTGCTGCTGCTGCTGGTGGATGTTGTTGTTGTTTTGGCTCAGTTGCGCGGCCCCGTCTTGATGATGCTGCGCCAGTGCAGCGTGCTGGACCTGCTGAGGGTGCGACGCTGGGTGCAGGATGAGGCTGACTCGCGTGAGCAATTGGATTTGCGGTGGCTGAAGCGGCGTGATGATGGGCAGGGCCTGTCGCGGCTGGAGTTGCGGCGGACGCACTTATTGTACTTGATGATTTCTGATCAGCGCCAGGTAGGCTGTTGTGCTGCTGCTGCTGCTGTAAATCGGCCAGGTGCGATGATGCCAAATGCGGCGAGGCGACAAGGGGCGCCCCTTGATTGGGCGAGCCCTGTGCAGTTTGTGCGCCGCCCGCCGCGTGAACGGCTTGAAAGTTTCGATCATTCTGGTGCTGGTGGTGCGGGTGCACGTTTGGGTGATGCTGGTGCAAGTGGTGCTCGTGAGCATGATGCGGGTGGTGATAATTTGTTGCAGCGGCCAGATTGTACTGGTCTTGCATGATCTGCTGATGGTGGTGCTGGAGGTGGTTTGATGCCACTGTTGAGGTTGGCGACGTGCTGTTTGCTTGCTGCTGTTGCATCATGTGCTCGGCTGACTGGCTTGCTGACGGCGTTGGGGTCGCGCTGGCCGGGTGATGGTGATGGTGCAGCAAATGCTCGGCGTGCGCCTGTGCGGCTGAATAGTATTGATTGGTTGAGGTGAGAAATTGCATTGCTAATTGTGTGGCACGTGTCGCTGTGCTGCTCTATGCGCGCACTATATAATAAAGCGCTCTATATGATTTTTGGTCGACCTATCAATTTGCACGCAATAATAATTTCTAGGCGCAATCACTGGCTTTGACTATGCATCCTCATTATGAGCGCAAACAAATTTGACTTGGATGACACATGACAGTTAATTAGCCCGTCGCGATTGCGCGAATCAATCAAATCAAAAGCTCACGTTTGCCCTCACAGCACAGCTCAAGCGTTGACTTTTAATCTTGGCAACTCTTTCGTGTGTTGATTTAACTCTCGTGCCAGGCTTGCTGCCGTTCTCTCACCTTCTCAATTTGAATTCTCTCTCTCTCTCTCTCTCTCTCTCCTCCTCTTCGCTCTTTCTTCTTGCAGCGCACGACATGCAACAAAGTCCTGCTCTCCTTCTCTCTCGCTCTTGTGCGTGTGCGTGCGCGTGAGCTGTTGTTGGTGCTGCACTTCGTAAGCGCTGCAGGAAGCACAAGCGCGCACGCAGTCGACCAAGTTCGCCCGCTTGCCTGGCAGTCTGGCGCGCTAGCCTGCTGCGCGCGTCCCAGCGTCTGTGCAGTCGCCTCTCGTGTCGCCTGCAAGTCTCATCAGCTGATGGCGGCGGTGGCGGCGGCGGCGCAAGTCACCAAGAGCGCCACGCCGAGTTAGCGCCGCATGCTCGCGCTACTGCGCATGTGAATTGGACGATTTTGTTGTTGTTGTTGTTGTTGTTTGTGTTTGCGATTTTCCCGATTTTCGGCCGATGGGAGAAGAGCGAGAAAGAACAGTTTGCTTGGGTTAGTCTTGTGTTGTTGCAACAACTCGGCGGGCGAGAGCGCGAGACAGATCTCGACTTCTTCTCGGCGCGGTTTTTGCATTCGACTTGACTGGCGAGTGCCACGATCTATATTACAAGCTAAATTCTGCAGTTGCATCGAGTCCTAGTCGAGAGTGGGCGACATTTGCGCTGCCGCGACTCCGATTGGATTGGATTGGATTGGATTGGATTGGGTCGGATCGGCAAATCCGAAAAATTCTGTGACCGGGCCGGGTGCGAGCGGGCTCTCACCTCGCCCGGCCTGGCGTCGAGCATACGACGCACATACAGACACACGCGTGCGAGCGAGACTGACTCTGACAGCGAGCGAATGATTTACGGCTTTGCTCATTTGATTATTTCACAGGAATTGCATCGAGCGAGCGAGCGAGAGCGCGGCCGGTGCTCGCGCGATCGCTCAGAATTGGGGCAATCAAATGATCGTCTCGTCGCGTTTGCGAGACTGGCCGCTCGACATTTGCGCGCACGAATTCGCCGGCCGGCCTGATAGTTCACGAGCGAGGCGGAGGAGACAAAAATGTGTCGCCCCCTGAGCGTCTCTTTGATTTGTGCGCGCACGATGAGCGATGTGCGATGGGCGCAAGTGAGAGATTTATCATAAGGACGAAGGAGCGCGACTTGGGCGCTGCCGCCGCCGCCGCGCCTGACTTTTTAAATCCCTCTCCCTCGCTCTCGCTCTTCTCTGTGCTCCAGATCAAATCGATTCGGTGCAACAGAGAAGAGAAAAGATGCTCCAATTTGGCAACGCTAATAAGCAAATCAGACCAGAAATCGAAGGCGAAGCGCAAATCGTGCGCGCGTTAGCACTGAACCAACAACAATCAACAGTTGCGGATGCGCGCACGCGGGGGCAAGCGCGCGACTTTTATTGCACGCTCGCACTGTGTTGTTTTGGTGCGAGCGGGTGGTGCAGGCGCACATTGCGTACGCACCTCGAATGGGCCAGTTTTTCTTCAGCACTGTTGGCCACATCGGTCAGGTTGCCGCCACTGGTCAGCCGAAATTGGATCAAAACTCTTCTGGGCCGGGCAGGCGGCGGTTTGTCTCTGTGCCAAGTGCGAATCATGGCGCGACTGCAAGCCGGGCTGTGCAATTTGTAAGCGAGAAAAGCAAAGCGCGGCCCGAACTTGGCCGACAAATTGTGGAAATGAGTTAACAAGAAATTCAATTAAATTTTATTGCTCGCGCGCGCATCGGCCTGCGCTGCGCTGCGCGTCCGATGTGCAGTGCAGGCCGACGGCGCGCCCGACCGGGGCCAATCAGAGCCGCCGCCGCCGCTGCGAGTCGGGCATTCGTCTGAACCGGACGAGTTGAGAGGAGAAAAAGTTTGTGCCGGCAGCCGCGCCTCCGGGTGGCGACTGCCGACAGCCAACTTTGTTGCCACCCGCCACAGCCTGTTATGGCGAGGGGCCCCTGACCCCTGACATGCCGTTGACGACGACGACGACGACGACGGCAGCGAAGAGCGCACGACGAGCATCAGCGCCACCTCACGGCGGAGAGGTGCGACTATGGCGCCATCTGCAGTTTCAAAATGCCAACTTATTTCGTCGTCGACCCAACTTCTCACTCCGATTCGAGTCGCCAGATGTCGCCAGAGTTTGAGAGGACCACTCCCACTCTTGAGGCAAACATACACACACACACGACGAAGAATTAAAGTCAAGAGTCACCATCTTTCGTATATTTAAGAGCTATCCTTTGTGCCGGCCTGTCGGTCACTCCGGCCAGTCGCCGGCTCGAGGCACTCGCGACGTGCGAGACTTTGAACTCGCACCGTCCGAGTCACTTTTTTGCCATCGCTCTCTTTCCTGTTCTCTGCGCGTCGCTCGAGGGCGTTAAAGACAATAAAATTTAATGTTGCCCTTTCGCGTGCGCGTCTGCCCGCACGCGCACCCGCAAACTAGCTCGCGTTGATCGCTTTCGATTTTGTCTGAAACTTTTAGAGACTTGCGCCCGGTAGAGAAAGAGGCGAGGCGAGGCGACAAAGGTGAGTTTGGTCGCATTTTGCTCCAATTTCGCTTGCGCTCGCGTGATCACAAACACGCGGCTTGACCTTTCGTCGGCCCGGCGGCTGCTCGTCGGAGAAATCAATCGCCCGCGGTGGCAATTTTGAAATGCGAAATTTTCCACCCAGACGAATCAAATCGAAATCGATTGCAAGCGGAAAATGATCAAATTTGTTCGCCGGCCTGTGGGCGCCGCCGTTTGATTTCGCAAATCAAAACAGCACACAAAGTTTGCCACTCGCCTCAGGTGCTCGCGAGGGCCGAACTCTTTCGTGTGCGGCGCCGGCCAAACGATTAAAATCTGGAGCATCTCGATCGCCGCTCGATGGTGTTCTTTTTTTGAGAGAGAGAGAGAGAGAGAGAGAATGAGAACAAGACCAATCAACAATCAGCCGACAACGGCGACGAGAGCTCGAACCATAATGGCCTCGCTCATCTGATCTCCTCTTGTTCGTTTGCGCCCACACGAGCCAATGAATGCTCGAAAAGTTGTGTTTACCTGACGAGACGACTTGTTGTAAAGCTCGCCCGCTCGTCCGTTCGTCTTGCCCATTTGCATTCGCATCTCGCCCGCCCGCCCGCCCGCCCGACTCGCATCATCGTCGTTGTGGTCGTCTTGCACTGCTCGCTGCTTGCCTGTGAAGGGAAATCGGCTCGCACAGCTCACAAGTCGAGATGCCATACCTGTGCACTTGCTACTGCCAGCGCTCACACACACACACACACACACACACACGAACAAGAGCCACGGCTGCCTGTGCTTGAGCTGTGCAGAAAGGATTTGACTGCAGTCGGCTCTGTTTGTAAAACTTGCAAACCTTTTCGCGGGCAAGCGAGGAGCACAGGGCGCCGCAATGGGCGGCGGCTGCGTGACGATGACGCCGAACGGCAAGATTACTTGCCACTCACTTGCGAGAAGTTTGTTGTTCTATCCGCTCGCCCGCTCGCTCGCGTTGCCTAATCTCACGACATTGGCTGTCTTTGGCTCTCGTTGCGCTGGGCACCCAGCGCTTTCCCGGGCCGCTCGAGCATCGCACTCGTACACTTGCAAAACAACAGAGGCGAGGCAGAGGCTGGGACTTCCTCTGACAATGCAAATTGTTCAACAACCATTTGCACGAACACAAACTGAGATTGAACTCGGGCCGCTCTCGCGCGTTAAGCAAAGAGGCGAGCGTGTCTGCACCCAAGTCGCAGGTCGCAGACTCTCGCCCGCTCTGTCTAACTGCTGCTTGGGCCAGCTGCGTACGAGCGAGTGCGAGTATTTAAAATTCTCTCACAAGCAAAAGAATGATCTTTGTTCGCTTGCTCGAGCTCTCGACGCCAACGACAACGACGACGACGACGTTGACGTCGGAGATCGCTTGGAGAATTGGAATTCCCATTGCCTGGCTCGCGTGAGCTCACGCGAGCGAATGGAGACGCGAAAGGGTTGCTGCGTTCGCGAGAGTGCGAGCCGAGTGAGGTGAGCAGATGAGATGAGCCACCGCTGCCGCCGCTGCAAATCCACTAGCCATACGCTCGCGCACGCACATACAAATACGCCGACTGAACTGATGCAGCACTCGGGCGGGCGGGCGGGCGGGCACGAACACGAAAGCGCATTAAAGCAGGCCCTATAAGAGCCCGGTGCTCTCAACTTGTGCTCGTTCGGCGCACAAGTTGTGAGACCCTCCCTGCCCGAGAGCGTCTTGAGCACGAAGCGTGAAAGCTGGCATCTTGCGAGAGAATGACGAGCTCAGGATCAACCTTCAACCGTCGAGCTAGCGATTCTTATCTCAAGTAAGGCGAGTTGAGACCAGTCAAGTGCACACCGCCGAGAAACAAGTGGATTGGGCAAAAGAGCGAGCGAGCGAGCGAGCAAGCGAGCGTGTGCATTTGCTGCACGCTGGCTCGCTCTTCTAAAGTCCGGCCTTATGCAATCAGACAAAAGTATTGACCCTATATGAGTCATCAACTTGGTCACTCGAGATCGTGCCCAACAAGAGCGGGTGAGATGCTCGCGCAATTGCCAGCATTCTCTTCTCTTTCTTTTCCACAGTCAGCGAGTCACTCATTCAAATTGCAAGCGCGTCTCGCTGGGCTGTCGCAATGAGTGGATTCACAGAGAGGGGCGGGGATCTGCATTGTTGGCCGCTTGAGGCCAGCACACGGTGGCAGACAAAGTCGCGACCGCCGTGTTAAACGGCCAGCGCACGAAACTCGAGGCGGTTCGGGCGGAATGCACACGCACGAGATTGGAATCAATTTGAGCGAGATTCTTGTGTGTGTGTGTGTGTGTGCGCGCGCGCGCGCGCTGTTTGAATTCAAACAGTGCCCAAGGTTTTTCTCTCGCGCGCTGCGCACTCTCTCACGCGTGCGCGCACGCAGAGGTGAGTTGGCAGGCCAAGCGGATCAACGTCGCGCGCGCGCCTTTTCAGTTGGAGAGCGGAAGGGAGTTTTCGCTCGGGGCGGGCAGATTCTCGTGGTTTGCTGGTCGCCTCTAGTCGACCGAGCCAGCCAGCCAGCCAGCCAGCCAGCCAGTCGGGCAGGCGAGAGAGAGGGAGAGAGAGAAAAGTTGAATTTGGCTGCAAGTCTCGCTCGCGTTGCGTCCAGCTTCCAGCACGCGAGCGCTAGTAAATCAGCCAATTCAAACCAAACCAACTCGACATGTTTATGTGACGCGCCTGCCTGACCAAAATGCCCCGCTCTCTCGCTCTCCTCCTCCTCCTCTTCTCCTTCTTCTTCTCCTCCTCCTTCTTCCAGGCTTTCTAACGCACTCACGAGTTAGCCAGCAGCAAGCGCTTACGCGAATTTGCCAACTGTGCGCGCGGCACACGCAAAAACTGGCTCGTCTGTGTGCCAGGCCGAGCGAGTGTTTGAATTTGGGGCTCGCTCTCTCTCTCTCTTTCCTTTCCCAGTCGTCTCGGTCGTGTCGGCGGCCAAGGCGCGCAGCGACGTGCGGCCCATTGTTTGTCTGGCGCGAGAGTTGCGCGCAAAACGTGCGTATAGGGCGGCGCTTGCACAATCGAGCGCGCGCTCGAGAGGGCAGGCGGCGCGTCAGTGGCTGGACATAATTTGTTGGCGCGGCCGGGCGCGTCTGTTGTTTGTCTTCACTTTCGCCCAGCGCGACGAGTGCCCGAGACCCACACATTCGTGCCCCTCGTCCATCTGGCTTCTCTCTCTTCTCTCTCTCTCTCTCTCTGCGGTGGACCTCAGCAGCGTGTCGCGCTCGCACGCACGAGCCACGGCCGCCGCCACAAAACTCGCCCTATAAAGTGGTTCGAAACGTGACGACAGATCTCTTTTTCTTCTTCATCTGATAGCGACAGTTAATTATCGACTCTCGTCGTTGATTGAAATCTCGCCGATGACGAGGAGAGGCAGAGGCTTCGATTGGCGAAGAAATCGTGTGCTTTGAGTGAGAGGCCGAGAATGAAATCAGCTCATCCGATGGGCTCCAGTTAGTTAATATAACTTTTATGTTTATTTCCTCACTGCCCAGAGTGAGCGAGCGGGCGGGTGCTGTCGCGAGCAAGCGCGTCGACCTATTAAGTGGAGCAAGCGCATTTTAAACGAGCACTCGTGATTTGATTGAATGGGCGCGTGAAGTGATCGCTACCTTGCCTCACTGCGGTCGATGTGATTGATTAGCCCGAACAGAGCATTAGTTAGCTCGAACGAAACCAGTGAGGCAGCAAAACCCCGTCGAGATTGCGCAACGAGAGTGCTCGCGAGAATGACACTTTTCAAGTTAGTTTGAAAAATGAGCCACAGGTAGCTCGCAGGCAACTCTCTGCTCTCGGGTCGTGGAGAACTCGGTTGGTCTTGATCTTGATCTTGAGCGATGATTGTCACTCTACAAGAAGAGAGAAGGTGGCCACGACCACTTGTTCGCGCATCATAAGTCACGCGCTAACTGCAGTTGCGAGCAGAGCTCAAGTATCGCGCACTAGCAGAGGGGCAGCAACAAGAGTGCACCTGTGGCCAATGCGAGTTATGTTGCTTCGTTGCTAGCGAACAAGCGAATCAACGAGAAAGAGAGAGAGAGAGAGAGAGAGAGAGAGAGAGAGAGAGAGAGAGAGAGAGAGAGAGAGAGAGAGAGAGCAAACGTGCGACATTTGACACATTTCGACATCGGGCGGCAACTCGCAACTCTCGGCGTGCCTGCGCTCTAGAGATGCGCACCGGAGACTTCGGAAATGGCGCTCTCGAGTTGTGTCTTTCAACTTGGCCTGCCAGAAGCCACAAAAATGTTGCAAAACTCGTTGTGTTTGTGCGAGGCGGGCGCTCGCTCACTCGGGCCAAGGGCGATAAAAAGTTGTAGTGCGTGATTTTATTGCGCAAGGCTAATAAAATCGCGCACACGCACGCGAGTCAAGGCGAGGCGAGGCGAGACGAGACGAGGCCAGGCGAGGAGGCCAACACAACAACAACAACAACAAGCGCAAGAAAATGTGTTAACTTTGAACGCGCGCGCGCGCTTGCCTTGGGCTGGCTGCCTGGTTCTCGTGGGTGTGAAATGAATGATGTGTATTTTGACTGGCTGGCGCGCATCAGCTCGATATGCTCAAGCTGGTCTGTGTGCGCGCGCGCGCGAGGGGGGAGAGAGAGAGAGACCGACAGACAGATTAGACTTTGAGGCACCGGCAGCTCATTGATTGCGCGTTTGGTCGGGGCGTGCGGTCACTCGTCGGGGGGCCTGGCCAGATGCTCGCTGGTCGGTGGAACGGTAGAGAACGAGCGAATCAGTGGAAAACAATAAAACATATTTGAAAGTTGCACAACATGCGGGCATGCAATTTGTAGCAAAACACTGACGCCATCCCGGGGCCGCTCAATCGCCTGTGCTGAGCGCATAAAGCACGCCGCACTTGTTTTCTTTTCCGAGTTTTATCGCCTTTGAACGCGAACGTCTCGATGTGACGACGATAACGACGAGTTACAGTCTCAAAGTGTGTGTGTGTGTGAAAGTGATTTGCACCATCTCGCTCGCTCGGCTCCTATGACGACAAAGACGACGACGACGTTGACGACAAATTACTTACCTCCGCTGCTGGTGCCGCTCCTGGTCGTTGATCTCCTTGATCGCCTGCTGCTCCTTTTTCATTTTCATCCGTCTATTTTGGAACCAAATCTTAATTTGTCGCTCCGTAAGCGACAACTGGTGCGCCAGCTCGATGCGCCGCCGCCGCGTCAAATAGTGATTGACCCGGAACTCTTTCTCAAGCTCTAACGTCTGGTAGCGCGTATAGGTTTGCCTGCCGCGGCGGCGCACGGCCGGCGCCCCAAAGTAGGCAATCCCGTTGTGTTGCATCCACGGGAAGTAGGCCGTGGCGGCGGCGGCCGCAGCCACTTGCTGCTGATGATGGTGGTGTTGTTGTTGTTGTTGCTGCTGCTGTTGCTGCTGCTGCTGGTGATGATGATGGTGATGATGCTGGGCCGCTGCGGCTACTTGAGCGGCCGCCTGGGCCGCCGCCGCGGTCACCACGGGCTGCTGCTGTTGGCTTGCTGTGGCGTGTGGATTTGCTAATGCGTGATGCTGAAGGTGGGCGTGCGGGTGCTGTTGCTGCTGGTGCTCGTGACTGCCCACGACCGCCGCTAGCGCACTTGTCGTCCTGCTGCTGCTGCTGCTGCTGATGGAAGGGTTGCGCCGACTTGCTGGCCGGTGTCGTGGGCGTGCCGGATATTGCATTTGCCACCACCGCCGCCGCCGCCACCGCTGAGGACGACGTGTCGGCGCTTTGCACGATGCGCTGCGTCTCGGCAGCCTCTTGCATGTGCTGTTGCAGCGTGTTCGGGTGTGGTGACTCGCCCGCCCGAGACCGCTGCTGCTGCTGCTGCTGCTGTTGGGTCGATTGCGCGACGGGATGGGCCGCTTGATGGGCTGCTTGGTGGTGCGGTGGCTGCTGCTGCTGCTGCTGTTGGCTGTGATGCTGCACGACTGGCGGCGCATGATGTGCGTGGTGGGGCATTTGCGGATGATGCGGATTGTGGTGGTGATTCTGTTGTTGCTGCTGCTGCTGTTGCGCGTGCTGCTGATGATGATGCGGGTGCTGATGATGTGTATTGTGCTGCTGGTGGTGATAATTCAAGAGATTGTATTGATCTACTTGGTGTTGCGCGTGTTGGCCCGCGGCCGCTGCCGCCGCGGCCACTGCAGCCGCCGTCATGGGCGACGTGCTGCTAGCTTGCTGATGAATTAAATGTTGCTGGTGATCTGAGCCGCCGGCTGGCTGGGCTTGTGATTGCTGGTGAAGCAGGTGCTCGGCGTGCGCCTGTGCAGCCGAATAATATGGATTTGGGGCGATGATTTGCATTGCCGCAACGCATGAAAATTACTCGCGTTATTGTTATTACTCTCTCTTTCTCTCTCTCTCTCTCTCTCTCTCTCTCTCTCTTTTCGTCTAGTGTCACCCAAAGACAAATTCGCTTACTCATTCGCACTCTATGGGCGCGCCGAGAAAGAAAAGATGCATCAAGCTAACTTAGCGGCTCGAAACGACTTTGATTTTGAGCGACTCCAATTGCGTTCGTGCGCACAGTTTCTCCCATTTGTTTGTTCATTTGCGTTTCAAGTCAACGCCGTCCTGCTTCAAACAAGCCAGAGATGCAACGAGCGCGAGTTGGCGCACCTCGAGCGAGTCGCGCGCGCACGCACACGCGTAGCTGCTCTCTCCCTCTGTGCGTGCTCTCCCTATCTCTGTTTGCATGTAAAGCCAGCCAGCCGTTTAACATCAAGTCTCTATCTCACTGCGCAGATGTGAGAGAGTTTACACGCCCGAGCGATAGTGGCCACCTCTGGCGCTACAAAAACGAGTTTAGCTCCTTTTCCGCGGTTGCGGTAGTGGCGACATCTAGCTTGAGTGTGTCAAGTTGCGAGCCATGTTTTTCGTTCTAATCGAGGCTGGCAACGGCAGAGGGCGCCACCAGGTTGCTGGCAACTGAGACTCGCAATCACGCCGCCAGGGAGCGCTGCGAGACAAGTCCCGAGTCCAGGCCGACTGCTAATCACTTACTGAAGCCGCGCGAGTCACCCGCTGCTTCATTAGCGGAGAGCGGAGAGCGGCGGCGGTGGCGCCGACCTGGACAAACGAAGATAATTAGCTGCTGACTGATGGCCAATTGATCGATCACAGCTCTCTCATTTTCGTGAAAAAAAAACTGGATCATTCTAGCCTGGGCACGAGCTTGAGTTCATGCCCGGGCCTAAGCCGCCGCCGCCGCCGCGACGAGACAAGACAAAAAAGTTGCCGCCCGAATCAGACGACAACGATGAATTTGGCTTCAAATTTGTCATGATCGTCGTCTCATATTGCACAAACGCTTACAAATCTAATCACGTGAGTTTATTATTATCGGCCGGCGGCCCCGCGGCGGTGAGCGGGCACGACAAACGGCGATAATGGCACCTGTCAAGTTTATTGGCTGCCACTTGGCGGCCGCGGCGGCGGGCGCGGCGACGAACAGCACTCGCCGAATCAAGTGAGAGCTAATCTCAGCTCAATTGGCTCGCGTGCGTGCAAAGTCGAGCGCAAGTTTGGCCAACTCGCTCGCTTTGGCGAGAGAGATAAGATTCAAAGGAGAGATGAGCGTGCGCGCGCGCGCGATGGCAACAGGTAGGCGAATCTGCCTCGCCTGGGCCTGCAGCTCTCACGAGGGCGAGAGAAGAGAGAGAGAGAGAGAGAGAAAACAACGGCTAAGAGAAGAAGACGCTGATTAAAACAAAAAGTGAGACGCGAAGTTGGACTCGTCGTCAATTTGATTCGATTAGCGCGCGGGACACTCTTGGCCGTCATGGAGAAATCGTCGTCGTCGTCGTCGTCGAATATGACGAACAAGATCAACTTTGCATTTTTTTCTCTCTCTCTCTCTCTCTCTCTCTCTCTCTCTCTCTCTCTCTCTCTCTCTCTCTTAGTCGCGTTGGCCGAGCACACGGACCACGGCCAACGGGACTGGCGACGGCCTGTCGTGGCTTCGGCCGTGGCGGCGAATCGGGCCGAGCGCAAAGGTAGATCTCGCGCGATAAGAGTCGCCAGCGCGTCAATGAGCGCCGGCCAAACTGGCCAGGTCTATTTGCTGCTCTCGCTCGACTGGCTGACTTGCTGCTGCCGCTAATAAGCCGCTGATTTGTCCCCTCGTCGCGTCGTGTGTTTCTATTCCGGTCAACGTGCAGTTAATTGTGTGTATGAGTGTCTGTATGTGTGTGTGTGTGTGTGTGTGTTTGTTGATTTGGATCAAAACAAGGCGAGCAGGTCCACGGCGGCGAAAGTTCAACAACTTTTTGCATGCGCGCCCGAAATTCAGGCAAAATTCAGGCTTTGGATTGAATTTAGGGCAAAAAATCGACCAAAGAGCAAGAGCCGCGTGCCGCCGCGATTTTTGGGTGGCCATCCGGCCGAATCAATCGATCGATCGAATTGCGACGGCCGAGCGCTAATTGTTCGGGCGCGCGTTCGTTTGCATGCAAGCGTGCGCGCGCTCGCTTCAGCACTGCAGCAGGGCCATAAAACAATCAAACGGTCGGATCGGCTTCGGCTGGGGGGGGCGAGTGCGCGCGTGCGCCCATGCAAGTGCAAATCGTCCCGCGTGCCCATGAAATCACCGCGACGCTTGCACGCGCTATGACATGCCTTTGATCTCGCTCGTGGGCCATCCAACGCCCGGCTAAAACAATATCACCTAATTTTGCGCTCTCGCGTACAATTACAACCACAATTACAATTACAGTTCACCGCCGAGAGAGCACACGACGACGCGACGTCTTCTGCGGATGAACCTCAACCTCGACCGCGCTCTCTGTCACTGGTCGTTGACTCGTCGCCGCTCCCGGGTCTTGCACGTTGCCCATTGGCCATTGGCCACCACAACAACCACCGGCCACTTTCCGCTGGAACACGACGAGACAAATTGACGACACCCACCACACGCCAGGCTTGTCGATGCGAATCGAAACAGGAATCGACCCCAATCGATGTGGTGGGCCCCTCTCGAGCTCTCAAGTCAAGAGAGCAAGACACGGCTTTGAATGTCGCGCGCGGCATTCAAAGCGTTGGCGGACAAATTTCGCTTCGCTTAAGCGCGCGTGGGCGCGCAATTCGTTGCCGGTGGTCGTCCGGCCGGGCAGCGCACGAGTTCGTTGCTCCGCTCGCGCGCCGATATAGAGCAGCCGGGAGCGCTCACATCTGTTGATCTTGTTACTTTTTGATAATCGACAACATTGAGCCCGATTTGGTTTTTTTTCTTCTTCAACTACTCGTCACCGTCTGGCCGCCGCGAGTGCGCGCCCAGTGGTGATTTCGCGGCCAGATCGCCACCACCCAAGCGAAGGGCCAACTTGCCCGTCGCTCGCCTTGAATACAATCAAACGTGCGCAGTCAGATGCGAGTCGGCTTCTGTCTGCGCGCTCGTAAAACTTGCGTCGGTTGCATCCCACGAGTGGCTCGCGTCATCGTCGCCGCTGCCGCCGCTTTCGCCGAGACCCGCAAAGAGCCCCTGTCTCTCTGTCTGATTCTCATGAGTCGCTCGCCTCGGCTTGTGTGCCAACACAGCCGCAGCCGCCAGGTCCATCATCGGCGTCGTCGCCAACGGCTCATGCAAACTAACCGAGTTGGACGGGTCGACTTGGCTCACGCCCGCCAGCTCGGCTTGCGCGGCTACCGACCGAGAGGGTCGTAAAATTATCTTTTTCTCTCTCCCTTTTCTGACTCTGGCCAGCGCAAAACCATAGTCTGGCTGGCTGACTGGCTGGCTGGCTGGCTGATTCACATGAGCACACCACTCGAGTGGCAACCGCCCGAGTGCGCCAAAGTCAGGCGGAGAACAACAGCACTCGCTCGCTTGGCGCCAGGCCACGCGGTTGGCTCGCCCGGCGGGGAGTTTCCGTTCGCCGTTCGCCCCGACGAGACAAGCAAGTCTCTGCTCGCTCAGCGCGTCAAGCTGGCCGCTAATGGACTCCTCCTCGCGGCCGCCGTTGCTGGACTAGCACCGTAAGGCCCCCGGGCTGCTAATGCGCCCGTGAATAGAGGAGAATAGAACAGAACAGAACAGAACAGAACAGAACTAAGAGAGATACAAACAACAAATGAGAGCTGGCAGGCGCGAAAGATGAATATGCGCGCGGCTCCTGAATCTTCGGGCGGTTGCGGCGGCGGCGACCGCCACGCCGAGGCACTGCCGCTAGCATGCGCGCGTCGCGACTCGCATCATCGCCGCGAGATGAGGCTCTCTGGCCGACGCCGCTGCCGCCGCTTGCTGCTGCTGCTGCTGCTGGCCAAAACCGGCCGCTGCCGTGTTGTCGTAAAGTCAGCTCACCGCCGCGGCCGAAAGTCAGCTGGCGATGCAATACGTGCAACTGGGGCAATTTTATGATATAAAACAACATTTTACGACCTTCTCTCGTTCGCTTCCTTGCTCACTCGCTCGCTCTCTCTCTCTCTGAGCTCGTGCTCGCTTGCTCGCTGGCCGGTGTCGCTGCAACGGCCGCCGTGACTCTCGCGCGACGAGCCACGGCCACTCGGCCTGATGATCTGCGTGCTCGCTGCCCGGAATCCCATCCGGTGGCTACACTGGCCACGGCGGCGGCGGCAAGCCACAAAGCGGCGCCGGTGTGGCGCTGCAGCCCAATCGAGCCACTTTGACGCAAGAGGTTTGTGCGCGCGCGCCGCCAATATAGGCGTTGCACGTTATGAGAAATGGCCACGCGCGTGCTGGCCCAGATTCGATTTGCTGGAATGCCGCTCGCCGTTGTTGTTGTAGTTGTTGTCTTGCGTGTCCCCATGATGCCCACACACACACCCACACACACACACACGGCGTGCACTCGCACACTTGAAAGCATGTCGACAAATTGCGCGTTCGCCGGACTCAAGCTGCGCTAGCCGCCCGTCCGCCTTGTCCGGCGCCCGAGACAATAAAATTGGACTGGCTCGCTAATAGAGAGCAAGCGAGTCGCATCTCTGGTTTGTGTTTATTCGATCGAGAGAAGAGAGTGAGAAATTTGCCCGAGCGCACGCTTTTTACGATCTAGAGCGCGGACTAATTTCTGGTTTTTGCCGGCTGGTCACCCCTACACCCAACCCCTGTGGCGAGTGGAATTCGCCGCCCGCTGGTGGCCACTGGTCGAGGTCGAAAGTGAATTTGTCGAATTGCCGACGTTCTTGTTCTCAGGTGTGCCATTGGCTTGTCTCATGTGCACAAGTTGCGTTGCGTGCGAGCAAACTAGCGAGCGAGCGAGCGAGAGGCTTAAGCCGAGCTTAGCCGCCGACCACCGACCGGCATTGTCCACGTTCCATAATTCTCTTTCCCCTTATTCTTCTCCCTGATTGAGATCTCTCTATCACACTTACACATGAGTCTTGCGAGAGGCTCGCAAAATTAGTAGTCTCTCCTTCTCTCTACTGTTGAGCTGTGCGAATTTGCAGATGAAGAGATGAGAGACGAGTTGCTTTGATATTCGATATAGGACAGGGCGCATGAGAGCGGCGAAAAGGAATTTAGTCGTCTAGTTGTGTGGCACGCGCGCGCGAGGCGACGGCGGCGGCGGCGGCGGGGCGGCATGTCGCGCGTTTAGCCTGGCCGTGTGTGTGTGTGTGTGTGTGTGTGTGTGTGTGTGTGTGTGTGTGTGTGTGTGTTGGCGCAAGTGTGTGCATGTCCCGTGTGTGCGCATGTTGCTTGTAGTGGCAGCCGACACGCTCATAACTTAACTCTCTGCAAACCCTTCACTTCGCTTCGCTTCGCACTGCTCGCCACTTAATCATCCCTAGCACAGCGGCTGCTCTCGCTCACACAAAGAGCGTGCCTGTCTTTTCTCTTGCTCTCCTTCCGCGGCGACGACGACGACGACGACGACGACTGCGGCCACGGTGATGATGGATTGCGAGATCATGTTCTCCGCTCGTCAGGTGTACACCGCCGCCATATGGCATTACACTGGAACAAACTTTGTTCTGTTGGATTCTCTCCAGTCAGCTTGAGTGGCAAGCTGACGCGCGATCGGGCGAGCGCAGTGAGCGAGTGCGGCGGCTGACAAAAAAAGAGCTCCGTGAGAGTGAGGCGAGGTGAGGTGAGGTGAGGTGAGTTTTGCGTGCCCTCGCGCTCGCCTTGGCCAGGCGAGGCGGCAACAACAAACGAACGTCAACATTGATTTTAATTGCTGATAATGAATTCCTCTCGCCGCCTGTGCGCTCACAGACTGACTCGCTAGCTTGCAACTTTTGGGAGTGGTGGTGCACTGTGCGCGGCGTCTGAGGGCGTGCGCCGCCGCCGCCGCCGCCACCACCAGGTGACATGGGCCCTATAGTGGCTGGCGTCACGGCTGTACGTCGACTAGAGGGGGAGTTCGAGTTCGAGTTCGTCGCTGTGGACACGTCTCGAGCTACTCTACTGAAAGGCATGGCGTATCGCCCGCTGACTCGTCTTCTTGCCCTTCATTCGTCTGTTTTGGAACCAAATTTTGACTTGCCGCTCGGTCAGATTGAGCCGGCGCGCCAGCTCGTTGCGCTTCTGTTTGTTGACGTAATTGTTTAAATAAAATTCCGCCTCTAATTGAATTGTCTGATCTTTCGAGTAGGGCTTGCGCTTTTTCCTGTGATGATAAGTTGGATTTCTCGTTGGGTGCGGTTGGGTTGCCTGATGGTGGTGGTGATGTTGTTGTTGTTGTTGTTGTTGTTGCTGCTGCTGCTGTTGTTGTTGTTGTTGTTGCTGTTGGCCTTGCGCCTGAGCGGCCGCGACCGCCAACTGCTCTTGTTGCCTCTGCTGAGCCTGGGCGGCCACGGCGGCCGCAGCAGCCACAGCCGCCACAAGATGGTGCTGCTTTTGATCCACTGCTTGCTGTTGTTGTTGCTGCTGCTGGTGCCGCTGATGTTGCTGATGCAACTGTTGCAGATGCTGCTGCAGGTGGTGATGATGATGATGGTGGTGGTGAGGATGAGGATGAGGATGAGACGGTGGGCTTACATGAAGCTGAGCGGCGGCGGCGGCAGCGGCAGCGGCGGAGGGCAAGTAGGGCGAGGTGCTTGCGGCCAGCGCCGCCGGGTGCTGTTGCATCTGATGCGACTGGTGGTGTTGGTGGTGGTGATGGTTCAGGTGGTGTTGCGTGGGCGCGTACTGCTGCGCGTACTGGTGCTGCTGCTGGTGCTGCTGCTGCGCTGCCACTTGTTGGTGATGGTGCACCTGCTGAAAGTGTTGCGCGGCTTGCTGCTGATGATTGTGCTGGTGGTGGAGTGCTTGATGCTGGTGGTGTAAATGGGTGCTCGCTTGATGATGATGATGATGATGATGTGGCTGATGGTGGTGCTGCTGCTGCTGGTGGATGTTGTTGTTGTTTTGGCTCAGTTGCGCGGCCCCGTCTTGATGATGCTGCGCCAGTGCAGCGTGCTGGACCTGCTGAGGGTGCGACGCTGGGTGCAGGTGAGGCTGACTCGCGTGAGCAATTGGATTTGCGGTGGCTGAAGCGGCGTGATGATGGGCAGGGCCAGTCGCGGCTGGGGTTGCGGCGGACGCAGCTTTGCCGCATTTATTGTACTTGATGATTTCTGATCAGCGCCAGGTAGGCTGTTGCTGCTGCTGCTGCTGTAAATCGGCCAGGTGCGATGATGCCAAATGCGGCGAGGCGACAAGGGGCGCCCCTTGATTGGGCGAGCCCTGTGCAGTTTGTGCGCCGCCCGCCGCGTGAACGGCTTGAAAGTTTCGATCATTCTGGTGCTGGTGGTGCGGGTGCACGTTTGGGTGATGCTGGTGCAAGTGGTGCTCGTGAGCATGATGCGGGTGGTGATAATTTGTTGCGGCGGCCAGATTGTACTGGTCTTGCATGATCTGCTGATGGTGGTGCTGGAGGTGGTTTGATGCCACTGTTGAGGTTGGCGACGTGCTGCTTGCTTGCTGCTGTTGCATCATGTGCTCGGCTGACTGGCTTGCTGCCGGCGTTGGGGTCGCGCTGGCCGACAAGGCCGGGTGATGGTTATGGTGATGGTGCAGCAGGTGCTCTGCGTGCGCCTGTGCGGCCGAATAGTACTGATTTGTGATATATTGCATTGTTCATACGTGTGGCACGTGTATCTCGAGAAAGCGATATTCGCTCGCTAATGACTTATTTGTTATATTTTATATATTATCGTGTTTTATATTTCCTGGTGCAATATCAATTTTGCCCAACTCCTCTCGCAAGTCATTCCTTTAGAATTCCCTAGCTCACTCGTGTCGGATGGAGAACTGCAACACATACCCACTGACACTGGCACACGCACTATTGTGTGACTCGCAATGATTTGAATTTGATTTCGGGCATGCCGTGGGAAGCGCAAGCGCGCACGCGCAGTGCTGTCTCATGCGTTTGCCTGCACGCCTCTCCGTCTGTCAGTCTACTGCCAATGCTCGCTGTGCGCTCTAGCGTGCCTGTCTCTAGTGCCGTCAGCAAGTCACATCAGCTGATAGAGTCAGCGCGCCTGTGTCTCAGACTGCTTTTCTTTGTATTTGCGATTCCTCTCCGATGGAAGAATTTGCTTGTTTCGACAACGGCAACCCATCGAAGATAGGGCAAGAGATCAAACTTCTTCATCGAAAAATTCTACCAAACTAGTATTTGTGTGTGTGTGTGTGTGTGTGTGTGTGTGTGTGTGTGTGTGTGTGTAGGTGCCCGTGAGTGATCGTGATCACCTGTTGTCCTTGCGGCTTTATTCAAATTTGGAAATATAAATTATTATCACTGTTCATTATGAGCATTGTTTGGCGTAACTTGGCTGCCAACTTGAACTTCTTGGCGAACTCGTCCTCGTCCAAGGCAATCATCAGCTGCTCCTGATACTTGACGGCGTACTTAAATAACTCAAGAAGCGAGACATTGTTGTTAAATTCATGTGCATGCTGGCGCGATTCCTCCGCGAGCATCGCGTTCATGTCATGCTCGTTTATAGGCGGTATCATTGCAATCTCAGTGTAGTAGCGCTCAACCCAATCCTTGTAGATGGGCAGATCCTTAGCATACAGTAGCTTGCTGCTAGGCGAATCCTTGCCAAGCCTGTGCTCGGAAGTCGAGCATGCGTCCATGAAGGTTTGTGCAACCACAGAGAGGCATGAGTCAACGATGTGTGACTTGTTGATGTCGAAGACAAAATTCGGATTCTTGATGAGATTGACCCAGAACCTCAATGGAAGACTATTCGACTTCCAAGTGTGAACGACTTCGGGATCGCTTATGCCTGTGAACACAAAGAGAACGGCGGTGCAAAGGTCCAGCAGCGGTACACGCAGTGTCATGACACAAATGAGGCGTTTTAAGTTGTTACAGCGTGCGAAGCACCCATTGTTGTTAAAGTTGTAAATTAAGTAATCAATCAACCGAGTCCAAGGTGCGTGTGCACGGGTAGCGGTGCAGCGCAGGCAGCGCGTCGACGAGTTGGTGGTGATGCGGGTGATGAAGCGCGCGCAGTAGTTGTTGGGGTGAGAGCAAGTGATAAAAATGTTGCATCGAGGGTTGGTTAATGAGCTGTCGTAGAGAGTGGTAGAGAGGGCAATCCACTTAAAACAGTTAGACTGCAGAAATAAAAAGAAGTGGGAGACCACCGAGGCGAAAGAATTGCGTTGGGGCAATAAAGTGCTCTCAATTGGCGCAATAAACTTACCATGACCGTGCGCTTGATCGTCTAAAAAGTCAAACATGTACTTAATGGCTATGGGCAGTGATGATGTTAAACGTGCAGTGCTGAAGATGGTCTCAAACAGGTCGTCGACAAAACGTTGGAGTGTTCCTTTTGTTGCCAGCAAGCGTGTAAGATATATCTCACTGACCATCTTGCCAGATCTCTCGCCACCATCTCGCTGATCGTTGTCATGATGTTTGACCAGGTGCCAATACTTGAAGCCATCATCTAAGCCGTTCAGTGGTGGTGATGTTGGCCGACTTATGGTTGTTGAGAGCGCCTTGCCAAATCCGAAGTGACTCAATGTCTCGTAACGATGCTTATCATTCATTGCCATTGTCATATCGTAAATAGAGCCAGCTTGTTTTGGAACCAATGAGAGCAAAGCGTTGTCTGGTACCCGATAATGTGCAAGCGTATTGATTCGTTTGCAGTAGCCCTCCGTCTTGTTAGTTGGATCCCGATCGCGCAAAACAACGCGAGCTGTTGGTGTTGCGCGCCATTCTAGATCCAGGTTGTCGACGGGCGGCCTCTGCGAATAGGGGGCGCTCTTGTATATTGTATCGATGGCTTTCTCTTTCACTTGAGAGATTGCATCACAATCCAACACTCTGACGGGCGCTGCAATCAGTTCTGTTTGCAAGTTTGGATCCACGCCAGACATGTAGGCAGTCTGGGGCGACATGGATACATTCACAGTCATTGTTTTGTAGTCCACAAATTGACGGATGAGTTTTTCCTCTGACAAAGAGCAGCGCGCCTCACTCGTTATCACATCGACCGGCCCCTTGTTAACTTGATGTTTTATGGCTTGGTATAGTAAAAACAGGGGCTCGCCAGCGCATTCCCTTAGGAACTTATATAAGAGGAATGTAAACCATGATGAGAGCATTCTCTCAGCGACAGACTCGGTTCGCCTCAGCAACAGTTTGGGATGGCTTCGGCTCTCCATTGATTTCTCAATTAGATTAGCAAGCAGTGTTTTGAGTATGTCCGTGCAATATTCCATTCTGTTTTGCAATGTGACCATAATGAGCGAGGCCACATTCACACGATCTCTCATCGAGAAGTATCTATTCGACTCGAGTGTCCGTATGAACAATAGCAGGAACGTTTTGTTGAGTATCAGTTGATGGAACAGGGCAAGGCCTCTCTCCAAGTTGGGCCGATTCTTTGGGTCGACTTGCATCTCGCTGAGCACAGGATGATCGGGTTGGTTTGGGAATAATACTTTCATTGCATAAATGCGGTAGTCTAGGTAGGGTATGCCACCGTGTTCCAAGTCGTCAGTGAGATCTGTCATTTCAGTTTGAAGTTCAGTAAAAGCTTGCTTCGCTTCGCTGGCTACCTTCATCTCAAGCACATCCATTTGCTCTTGCATTGTTTTAACGACCCTGTTACTCTCACTAGCCTTCCGGCGGTAGGCAATAAGGATCACAACCACTACAAACATTAGGAAGCAAGCACATATGACCATCACCATGAGTACAGGCTTTGAGAGCAACCCTTCTAGCCCTTCGTAAGGATCGTAGCTTATTTTGCCTATTGTGAAGTTCAGAGTGTTGCCTACAGTTACAATAACATCAGGTAGTTGGCCGCTGTCAGGTTGGCCGCGCCAATTCAACGCTTCTGGTTGTGCTTGTGGAGGCCTGCAAGTGAGTTGTGTTCGACTTAGAGAGGTAACATTGCAAAAGCCTTTGCCAATTCGGACGACTATGTCGTACTCCGAGGAAGCGCGATCGAGATTGCTTCCGTTGATTGTCAGATAATCGCTCTTGAAGTATTTGATCTCTTCTGGAAAGGGTTTGTACTCAGGATTTGAGTACATTAGGAACATTGGTAGCCTGAGTCCTCTACGAGTTGCCAAATTGTGGACACCATCTACATGGTCCATGAAGAATCCATAATCCAACTCAACTGGCTCCTCAGGACTGAGACGATAGGGGCTAAGGCGTTCTTCTGGAACTAATGGGCTAAGACAACTCATATCGGTTGCGTTACCTACTTGGCATGAGCCATTATACTTGAGACCATCTACGATGACATAAAACCTTGGCTCTTGAATGGCGACGAAGTTCCTTCCCTTCACATGAATTGCAATACCTCCAGCTGGTATACCCTTAGGCGGCGAGTAGATGACAACTGAACGATTGTGATGATTAACTGAGCCGAGTGATGATGTAACAATCTCTACATCAGGATCTTCTACATAGAGGAAGTTGTAATCGTGAAATAGGCGCTCGCCGTTGTCAAACTTCATAGACACTCGCTGCTCACCAGGTCTATCAACATGGCTCGTTAAGCATTCAGCTTTCTCATATCGTCTGCTTATGATCTGGCAAGGTGAATTTCCGACAAACGCTTCCGCTTTGGATCCAGCATTCATTTCCAATCCAATCAACTCGAGTTTTGTGCCTCCAGATTTAGGTCCTTTGCTCGGCACGATCGCGGTGATCCGAGGGTTAACAAAATTGAACCGCTCGACCGATCTTGTGACGAAATCTGTGTTTGTTACACGTACTGAAATGATGCCGGTTATGCTTGTTCCAGGAATGGCGTTGAGGATGTTACTGCTGACTGGCGTTGCGAGCTGACAGACTATCCGAGATGTCCGGATATACAGCTCGCGGAAGGGCACACAGTCTATCTGATCGAGCTTGATATCATTTTGGACCAACTCGATGGAAACACCATTTTGTATGTCTTCAAAAGTTCGTCCCAGGTTGATACCATAAATATTTAAGTTGGTCCCACCTTCGTAGGGCCCAGACATAGGCTCGAATGATAATATCTGTGGATTTGGACAAGTGTCACTGCTTGTAAGAAATGACCGTTGTGGGCTGCTTGTGACACAATGCTCCTTGAATTGACATGAATTGGAACTCTTGCACCAACCACACTCATAACGTTCAGGCAACTCCAAGCAGAATCCACAGTTATCTGCCATAGCCGAGCATTGATATACTGTTATGTGGATGTCATCCGGATTATCCAATGGTTTACTGTTGTCCCATATGACAGCAAATGAAGCAGTAACATTTTGTGCGGGTGTTGAGTACACAAACTCCATTGGGTCACAGTGAACCATATTTCCTAGAAGCTTTGCATCTACCTGACGGACTCTTCCTTCAAGATTGAACTGGCATGCAAATTTTACCGCCGAAATGATAGTTGGTATTTCGCGGACTTGTACTTGTACCCTGCGAGACGACCCTGCGGAGACCAGAATCTCGGATGAACCGTGGGCTGTATTGATGCTTGGACAATGTTCTGGGCCTTTTCGTACACTTTGACCCTTCTGCTCGATACCGTTCACAAGGATGTCGTTCCGACAGTTCTCACCGGTATCGTGAGTGCAACGATGGCCTTCGACACACCAATCACATGGGTAAGGGCTTGATACACACTGCGTGCACGTTGTGTATGAGCTACAGTCGAAGAAGGTGAAATTTGTTGCAGCAAAATCTGGCCCATTCAAGGTTTTAACAGATAGTTTCGTAATTTGATCGTGATGAGAGGGGCCAAGCAACGGCAACATTTCACTGGCAGGTGTTGAGCAGGCTACGCCAGTCAGAGATCTTGAGGCATTCGTGTATTCTGTTCGTCCAAGTGTCGTAAAACCACACAAGAATGGACCGTCAACTGAGGGAAGGTTCTCTATAGCAAGGGATAATATTCTAGCTGTTGTCCTCTGTATTTTAGCAGGCGAAACACTCGTAATTGTCGTGCACTTTCCGCTACGATACGACAGCCAATACAAGCTATCTTGGTTGGCCTGGGCGCAAGAATTCTTGATTGAGCACCGGTTTTCAAGAGAACACCACCCACAATGAGGATCATGGGCCCTGAGACATTCGTCACAAGTCTTGTACTTATTGCACTCTTGTACCTTGATCAATGACACTCTCTTATCATTCATGACGTATATGAAGTCGGCAGTTTTATCACGTCCATCAAATCTCATATCGGCGTTGATGGGAGTTCTCCTTTGTGGGTCTACAATAGTGTTGGAGTATTCTATTGCTAGATTGGCGTTCTCGAGGACTAAACGTCTGAGTTGGCCATTTGCTGTGCCAAGATAAGCTACAGTGAAGTCGTTTGTTTGACTAGCGGCCACTGCGGTCAAAGACACATTGCCATATTCAATCACAGGTGCTGTCTCGATAGGGATCAGGCCATTGATAGGATTGTTTGCCTCAATACCACAGAAGTCGTCGGTTATTGGTACCGAAGTTTTCTCGCAATCTTGAACTTGGCTAATAAAATCTAAACCTTGTTGGCCCTCTCCATTAAAGCAATTTTGAATGTTTTGAGTGAATATCATTCTAATCTGGGGTAGAGAGTAAACGCAAAGGGCTGATTGCTGGCTCGGCTCATCGTATACATCAAGTTTGTCGGCTGATTTGGCAAATGCGACAAATAATACTTCGTCGTTGGTTGTGATACTCAATGAATTTGCTAGATTGAGACCAGGTTTACCAACGTAGGCAGCTTGAGCAAGATTGTAATTAATTCCACTGCCTCCTTTGCAAACAAGTGGCACCTCGACATAGGAGTGATAATTGAGATCTCTCTGGCATACTCGCACTAGCTTGCTTGTGAATGGTCCCCGAGCTGAGGCTGACACCTTTTGGACTGTGACAAAGTAGGAATATCCCTTTGATGAGAAGCCATGGATGTAGGATATGGGAAATTGATCCCTAGTCAGAGAGTTGACGAACAACCGCGTTCCAGATGCCAAACTGGTTGAAGCAAAATTGAACATCGAGTCGTGTTGTAACGATCGACTGCTGACAGCCGGCACTTCATCATTGTAAGGTCCTTTGCCCGTATTGCTAGCGCCAACATAAAGAATTGGCTGTTGACGATTGGAGTGTTTCGTTGGCCCTGGCGCTATGAAAGCTACAGTGGATGCTTGAGGTGTGTTGGCAACAACCGATTCATTGGCAGGTATCTCAAAATTTGTAATATTATCTAGATTGTGGAGAGCACATATACCTTGATGCAATGTGCCACAACTAATAAGATAAGATTTGGGCCTAACAATGGCACCTCTATGTGTTTGCACAGGCGTTGAATGCTGAATATGTAAAGCTTGCTGGTTAGGAGTATTAAGAAAATTATCAAGTTGTGGTTGTATTGAGGATGGACTATTGAGTGAGTTGAAAGTTGCTGTTGTTGATGCAGTTTGTTGATGTGGAAATGTTGATGTTGCTTGAAGGGTGGAAGCAATGGTTGTGGGTGTATAATTGGGAGTAAATATAACTAGTGCCTTATTATAATAATTCATAGGTTTCAATTCTATATTGGGACATTGTCTTGTAACTGGACAATTGTAATCATCTGGTTCAGGTCCCAAGATTGCTTGCGCCTCTAATTTGAGATCTGATGAAAGCTGGTATATCTTGTTGACGCCACCAATATATACCCGTTTCTGGCCTGAATTTTCATCAATAGTTAGGTGCAATAGTTTATCATCACTAGTTTCATCTTCCCAAGATGCTTGCACAACATGGCCATAACTAAAAGAGCCATAGGTGGCAATCTTAAATGCAAATATTACAAGCAATAATACGGCTTGCATGTTGCTAAAGTGGTTGCTTGAGGTGGGGTAATAATTGTTAATGCTGGTGCCAGAGTTGTTTAGGCCTCTCGATAATTAGGCCTCTCTGGGTGGTTGTTGCTCTAAATATTGCCCCCCTCCTGTTAAATGATGTTTACGTTCGCTTACGAATGCCAAGTTGCCGAATTTCTAGCCCATTCGTTCGTTTCATTTCGTTTGTTCGCTCGCTCGCACAGCAGCAGAGCAGAGCAGTGCGCATTCGGGCTGCGAGTGCGCACAGCCGGACAGACACACGGGCAAGCGAGTTGGCTCCTTTACCAATGACAGTCGCACACACGCACAGAATGACTAGCCGTCATCGAGTATTGCCTGTGCGTTTGTTCACAAGAGGGGAAGAGGAGGCAAAATTCATCCAGCCTTTCTTCAAGAGAGTGATGCGTTTTGCGAGCAAATTCAGACCCCGTTTGCTCATCGGCTGGCTCGATGACTATCGCGAAACGGTCGGCAAAACGCATACACCTTAGAGTTGCCTTTGCTACACAGTCGGCACCCGCACCGGCGATAAATGAAACTTTTATCCTCATCCACTGACCAACGGCGCCGTCGTCGAACACCGACAGCATGCAGGCAGAAGACGGACGGACACAAGGCCACCATCATCAATTGCGTCAGATGTGTGCGAGTGTGTGTGTGCGATGTGGTGCCAGCAAACCACCATCACCATCGGCCGCGAAAGTGGCGAGTTCACCACCGCCTCAGAGCACAGAGCGCGCGCGCCTTGCAAAATTTCTCTGACTCACACACTCGTTGCGGCGGCAGGCGGGCGCAAGTGTAAGTGTGCGCCTGCAATTTGCGCGAATGCTCGCAAAGAGAAAAGCCGCCGCCGACGAGGGGTCGTGTAATCTGCAGATTGCATCATCATTTGTTGTTGCCTTTGCCGCCGTCGCCGCCGCCTCCTCCTCCTCCTCCTCCTCCTCCTCTTGTCCCGCACGCTTACACATCGCTGTCTGTATTCCTCGAGTTCCAGCTCGCACGCGTTTGCTTTCAACTCGTCCAGCAACAGCGGCTCTTACGCAACTTCACGGGCCCTCCCGAGGCTCCTGCTGCACTTTCTTCGAGCACTTCTTCTGTAAAAGACGGCCGCGGTGCGCCATTTGGCCTGGTCCCCAGCCGGCGGGCCCCCACCACTCTCGCTGGCTAATGCACTCCTTTGCGGCGTACGCCTTCGGCCCCAATCTTTGCGGGCGCCGCCTCGCATCCTCGCTCGCCGCTGGGCCCACCCGCCGGTTTCCGAAATGGCAATCCCTGAGCTAGCACAAGTGAGCTCAAGAGAGCACAAATTAGTCGCACCAAGTTGGCCGCCAGCGAGTCAATCATAGGCTGCTCTGGCAAGTTGTGGCCGCTAGCTTGTTCGCTCGTTCGTCTGCACGACCACCCAAGTGCACGGTGAATTACTCACGGGTGGGCCGCCCAGCAGAAGACAACCACCAATGCCGCTAGTCTGGCGGCCGACACATATCCACTCGCTTGATCCCTATCCTCTCTCTCTCTCGTCGTGGCGCCGCCCGACTACAAAGGTAACCGCCCGCTCAACCTGACAGCAACCACCAGAGAGCAGCCTCAGCCCCCTCTTACGGCAGGCCTGCACGAACAGTCAGAGGAAGGATGTTACATAATAATCAGATGGCAGGCGAAAGCTTTCCCGTTCGGTTGCTTGCCCGGTTGCCTGCTCGCCCTCTCGCCTAGTTGTGAGCTATGATTGAGCTTTCGCGGACGCCCAAGAGTTCTGCGTGAACGTGAACCCAAGTGAGAGTCCTCCCGCAGATGATGTATCTCGTTGTTGGGCGGGCCGCCCAACTGTACCTCTTCCGCCCGGCTCGGCCAGTGCGAGATTCGTGCTCGTGCCAGATTGAAATCTCCACCCGCCGCCTTTATCCGAGCGCGCGCATTATCGCAAACTTTTCATCTGCGGCTTGCACGAGCAAGCGAGCGGGCCAACAAACGGGCGGCCGGCACGCACTCGCATTCGTGTTCGTGTTCGCGCGCGCGAGCGCGCCCTTTCAGTTCTCATGCAACTGGAGCGAGACAAATAAATCAATGATTGGCTTCCATCAGCGCTCGCGCGTGCATGTCCGCCCTTTTGCATTGCGCGCGTGCGGGCCGCTTGCAATATCAGAGCACCCCTCAGAGATGGACGGACGTGAAGCCAGAGTGTCGCCCGCTCCCCTCAGTCATAGCCATGGCAATGGCTCGAACATCCGCTCGGTGGCGACGGCGACGGTCGCGCGCCTGCACCAGATGATGACATCTGGCTGGCTTAGCTCTTTTTATCTGGCCAACGAACTCTCGCGGCCGGGCTCGAGCCGCCAGAGCAAATGCAAAACAGACGAGCGAGTGGTGGCGGCTGGTGTTCGCGATGAATGGTGCGCCGGGTGCCCAACGGCGGCCAAATGAGCCACGTTAAGTGTGCTGCATAGAAATGTCGAGTGGCCTCTTCCTGTGTCTTGCAATTCTCGCCGCTCGTTCGTCTTTTTATTTGTCCACGATGACGACAATTGTCCATCATCTCTGGCGGGCGGGCTGGTAGTCAGGCAGGCAGTTGGTTTCATGAGAAGAAGAGTCTGAAATATCTGAACTCGCGCCACCTCTCGTTCTGCTGGCTCGTTTGATTGATTCCCTTTAATCTGACCCGACGACATAAAACTGTCGCTGAGCGCCACTCTAGGCGCGCGCGCTCATCTGGCCGCACGCTTTGTTTTGACTGGCCGCCTGATCAGCAGCTCACCTAATCGATAGCCCTCTCAGGTTAGCGTGCAAAACTACTTGTTGGCTCGTAGTTACAGCCCCCTCGAAGTTCCTCGCGCATAATCCGCCTTTTTGTCAGAAGATCTTTTACTCTAAAACGCTCGCCCGCTTGTCAACTTGTATCAACATACGAGCCGACGGGACCGCTTAAGGTAATTTATTTGTTTAAATGTTTGCCAGGTTTGCGCCGTCCGCCCGCTCGCTCGCTCGCAAATCAAGAGAATGGGCCCGTCGTGTGAACTCGACCATTGTCGGCTCGAATCATGGCCAGTTCTCATCTACCTGCGAGCTCTTTAGTGGCTTCTCTTCTCCTCTCTTCTCTTCTAGTGTGAGCTGGCCCAGAGCAAAGAGATAGCAATCAGTGAGTTTGCTCAGAGCGGTGCCATAGTTTGCTCTCAGAAAGATGAGCAATCTCCTGTCCTAACGGGACATATTTTGCTCCAGCAAAACTGTCAGCCCCCCCCTTCTCCCGTAAGAAGAAGAAGCGGGACGCCCAAATGCCCCCGAGCGACAACAAAACCAACTGACCAGCCGGTCGCGACAACAACAAACAAACTCGTTCAAGGGGGCCGCACACAGCACAAGAAATCTTGCCCGTGTGTCCAATATGTGACTTTGTCTGCTCCTGCTCCTCGAGAATGCGCGGCGGCCGCCCGCAGAATGCCCGTGCGTGCGCCTGAACGACTTCGGCTCGTGAGTTGGCAATCTGAAAATTCTACCAAATTATAAACTTTACACGAGCGCCCACTTCTTCAGCAGCGGCCCTGGATGCCGACCTGGACATTGGTCGCATTTCTCTCCTCCACGACATTGCCTCCAGAGTTCGTCCTTACGCCCGCCTGTTCGATGGACTTTGAAATTTATTGACCAAACCATTTATGACAAGTCGCCGCGGCTGCTGGTCGCGTGCGCGCGCCGTAATGAGTGCAATTCACTTTGAGAGTCTAAAGAATATTGCACATTTAGTGCGCGCTCAACGGGACTCACGCGCATTCAAAGATCGTGTCGCAGCGGCGGCTCGCATTTAGAGCAAGCGAGTATTTCCTCATTATGAGGGAGAGAGCCCATAATTTATTGTACTCAGCGCGAATCATGATCGTCGTCGTGGTTTGGCTGCCACAACGAGGCCCCGCCTTCCTGTCTCCCTTTCTGAATGTGAGCGCCCCACAGCCAAGTCGTGCCGTGGCCATACAGCAGCGGCGTCGGCGGCACGACGATTTCGCCCGTGCATCGCTCGCGGCGCGGGCATCATGCAAGCGCCTCGGCCGGGCCGACCCCTTAGGCAATCCGAGGCGAAACACCAGCACACGCCGCTCATGATCCACTCGCGGCCTTTTCGTGTCGTGGCTTGCGGACGTTAATGAAACTGCGCGCGTTTTCGCTAAAACAAAACACAAAAGTACCGCTCTTGTCCATTTGATTCTGTCGCTGGTCTTGGTCAGCTTGTGTCGTGTCCAAGTCGTTCTGTGCGCGCAAGTTTGCCTAGCTCGAGTGCGTGGAATGGAAATGAATCTGGATAAAGTTAGAGCACTTTGTAAGTAGCTTTGTGCGCGCAAAAAAAAAGAAAGAAAGCAGTCACTTCGTCTGGCCGGCTGACTGGCTGGATGGCTGACTATTTGGCTAACTGGCCGCTCTCGCTCGTGCATCAAGCGCGACGACCATCCCTCAGCTTGCGCGCGCTTAGTTAGTTAGCGCAACGTTAAAATTAACAGCAACAACAACAGAACAACAAGTCGCTCACTTTGTTCCACTCGGCTGGTCTTCGTCCCCCTTCTCGCTGTTGTTGTGCAAACGCGACTGGACGGTGCGCGCGTGTGGCGAATTGCGCCAAATGCGCAATTCGCCTCTGATGCTGCTACTCGAGCCCGGAATTTGCCATTCACCGCGTGCGCCAGTCAAGTGCACGTCTGCGCTGCGCAAGTTGTCACCGGCCGCCCGTGTCCACGTTCGCTGTTCGCCTTGAGCATCTTGAGCTTGCACAAGAGCCGGGCGAGAACAAGACACGCACAATAAGTTTTCTGTCGTCACGGGCGACATTCCTCGACGTATCGAGACCAGAGCGCACTCCACGGCGTGAATACGTCCTCCAGCTCCTGTCGAGCTCGAACATCCCCCCCCCCCCTGAGTGAGTTAAAAGGACTCGAGAAGACGAGCTCTGGGCGTCACGCTTATTAATTGTTCATTTGGATTCTTTTATCGCGCAAGCAAGCAAGCAAACTAACTCGCTCGGCAATCTCGCTTGGGACTGCCAACTTTTTCAATGATCGCGCTCACTTTCAATTATATCACCAGGCCGCGCGCGCGCGCGCGAGTGGCGGCTAGACGCCCCGGCTGGTGCCATATGAGCGCGATGAATGCAAGCGCCAAGTCGCAGTGCTTGTGCCAGTGATCTGCTTGTCGCCCTGCACGCCTATCAAGAGCTCATTTGTCTTCTCGAGGGGGCGTGCGAGAGAGAGAGAGAGAGAGAGAATGATGCGGGACTTGGCCGCTGATGCTCCGGCGCATGAACAAAATGGTCATCAGCCGAGCGGCGTCCCGCGGAGATGTCTCGGTGGCGGCGCATGGCGACCAAGCGGGCGGGTGGTCTGGATTCGTTTTGAAAAGTTCCAGCTGACACGGGCTGTTAGTGAATCTGTTGTGTGCCCCAAGCCGAGCGCGCCAAAAACTAAATCTAAATCCGTCTCCAACTCCACCCATCCAAAGCGAGCTAGCCGTGCACTCCACTTGGACTGCTCTAAGTTCGCCCTAGATAAATTGAATCACCAAACCGAAATCCACTCAAACTCTTCCACTATTTTCCAATGGCACAACTCTCACACAAATATAACGCAAACTTATGTGCACTTGCCAATGTGCGACAAATGGCCGAGCGCACAAATGGCCTCCTCCCCGGGCCATGATCGTGGTGAACTATTACATGCGTTGTGTGTGTATGTGTGTGTGTAGTGTTGCTAAACAAACCAAACATCACACACGCGACGTCAACAAACATTCGGACGAGCCAACACACAAATTATCTCACTCCTTTATCCAGCCTCTCCGACCTCTCACATGTTGGCTCGCACGCTCTGTGAGAGGAGAACAGTTGGGGCGCTGATCTCGCTCGCGTGCCTCGTCTCGATAGGACAGGATCAAGCCGGGGCGATCGATTACGTGCGCCACTCTGGCAGGCGCCGCTGATTGACTGGGCCAGTTTTTGATTGCGCGCTAACATTTCTGTGCGCGTAAGCGCACGCACGAGCGCGCAAGTCCCTTTGCAGAGTTTGATCGATTGACCTCATATCGGGCGAGAGGCGAGGCGAGGCGCACCGGCTCGGCCACCCTCGCGCAAATGATATTGTGGTCCGGTGATTAGTGGGCATGGCGGGCACTTGTTGAGACGATCAGCTTGACTTTTTGCTCATCTCCTTTCTTTCTCTTCAGTTTAGTTCAGTTCAGTTCAGCACACGAAGAGCTGGATGGCCACAGCTGTGCGAGATGCGCTCTCGCTCGATCAGACATTAGACTAGGGGGCGTGGTGCACCTTTACGGATTGCGTGCGCCAGCTTGAGCGCTCGCCGAAAGTGCGTTTGGATTTTTCAAGAAAATTGCCACTCACCAGGCTCTTGTTTCGTCGTCGTCGTCGTCGTCGTCGCCGCCCGTAAGTGGCGCAACGTCACTTGCACTCGATCGAAGTTGCGCCCCGTCGGCGACGATGGAATGTTGCCGAAGATTATTTTTTCGGCGTCATTTCCGATCATTGATTTGCCGGGCCCTCTTCGGCCTCGCTGCGTGCGGCCACAGTTTGCCTGCCACTGGGCCAGTAAACTTTAACATTATTAGTCCACCAGGTCGGTCGGACGAAGACGACAAGTCGACGTCTTCAATAGTTTAGTAGAAAGTTCAAACTCACAAATGTTCGTCCCCCGTGTGCGCAAACCAACAAACAACAACTCGATGACGAGAGACCCTCGCGAGAATGTTCGCCACCTCTCACGCCGAGGTTGTGCGCCAGGCGAGAAAGAGAGAGAGAGAGAGAGAGAGAAGAGGAAACAACATCTCATTTCTATCGCTTAACTAGAACTCTGCTCTCCACTTGTCGGCGTTGTGACGCCACCACAAGCAGCAAAGAGTGACGAGCTCAAAGTGACGACTTGCATGATAATAACAATAAAATTATGGCAACACACAAACACACACACACACACACTACACTGCACTGCACTTGCCTGGCTTGACCATTCAGCATATCAGTAGAACTGCTTCAGTACAACTTGATACACGCAGTGCAATTTGGACAGCCGCTGACGACGACGTCGACGGGGCAAAGCTGACGATTTATCACAGTGGCGCTTTGATTCGACCGGGCGGCTCAGGTGGCCCTGCGTCTGGCCAGGCTCGAGCTCAGGTAGTAACAACAACTTGTCGAGTTGTTGCCGCGCAACGCCAGGCGAGCGAGCGAGCGAGTGGGCGTTTTTGGAAGGCCGGCTTTTATTGGAGCGGCCGCGCGAGCCGATGTGAGTGCAGCATTTGTGTGTTTGATTTACAAGAGCGCGCTCTCGGCCATCGGCGGCTAACGGGCCAGTGCGAGAGCTCTTGCGGCGCTCAAACAAACACGACTCGCCTCCGGATGATGATGAACGGTCTCGCATGTTCGAGTCTGCGCTCGCTCGGCTGGCCGGCGGGCCGGCCGAGTTTGCAAAGTTTAGTGAAACTTTGCATTACGCTCATTAATGCTCACCTGATCAGCCGAGCAGGAGCAGCAGCAGCAGCAGCAGGTGAGCCCGGAAGTTGCGATGATTTGCCAATGCTATTGTTTGCTGGGCGCAGTCAATGGTCTAAAGACTGAAAGCAGAGCGCGCGCGCGCGCATACTTAACGCGAGTGAGTGAGTGAGATTGCGCGCCATTGAAGATTTGCGTGGTGCGCTCGGCTCAAGTGCAGACAAACCGATTCGGCCAACACTTACACTACACTTTCGCAGTCGGCGTGAGCAAGTGGATATATAACACTTTTCAATTTGCCCCAGCGCGCGCTAGACTAGGAGCTGGCGAAAACAACAGAAATTCACGCACACAAGCCAAGCGGAAGCATGACAAGCGTTCGCGAGAGCGCGCGCGAGCTGACCCAACGAAATTGGATCTCACGCCCGATACGCGACGTGGGCTGCCATCTGCCGACAGGTTGGCTGGACACTCTCGCTCAGCAGCCAGAGCCACTCCTTGAACGCACGCTAACTTACGTGAAATGAAAAACTCAACGTCCAGCTCACATGCCCGGCCAACCGACTCGCAATTAATCAATGGCACCCTGGCGATTTGGATCTTTCATGGGCTTGACTGGCAGCGCGTGGGAGTCGCACTAGCTAGATGCCTAACGGTGAGACAAATTTGTGGCTTGGGCGTTGATTGCCAGCGCCCAAATTGAGTGAGAGCTCTTTCATGTCGGCTCAAAATGAACTACAGGCGGGCGTGTGGCTCTGCAGATGGCCGGATGTGCTAGTTCAACGAGAATTTCACTTGTTCCTCCATGTCTTGGCAACAGCTAATCAGATTGCCATGAATTTTTCCGCGAAATGACCTTCGGAAGCCTTTAGACACTCGAATTAGGGCCTCATGGCTACATGGGAGCCCCCTCATAAGATTACGAGATTTACATCTCAAATGTTCGTATATCAAACGTGCAACACCAAAAATTTACAGTTTTATCTCGAAGATTCTGGCCTCTGAAGATCTTCCCGCTGGCCAATTCTGGAGACTCAATAGTGCATCAAATCCACTTTGGTGCATGTATCATAATGCCAGCAATGTAGCACTTTGCGTTCTTGACATGTTCTGGACTGATTTCGGGTCGAATGGACTCCTCGATGTCGAAATTGGCCCACGGGAAGGTACCGAAAATGCAAAATTTTTAGTTCGAGTCGGTCTATGGGAAATCCTGTACTAATTTTTCACGCAAAATCCAACATATTGACATTTTACAAAAAAATTTTCTGGACTTTGGCCGACTTTTGTACATGATTTTCCATAGGGCCGATCTTTGGTCCCTGAGCGTTTTGGGCGATTTTGGAGGGGGCCCAAAAAATTTTTCGTCGCTCCGATATTGAGATCGATGAGCTCACCTTAGGTGCTCGCGTCCCATCGGGCATCTCAGATCATGGGTCGGCTGACAGAAAATTTTGGGGCCCCTCCAAAATCGCCCAAAACGCTCAGGGACCAAAGATCGGCCCTATGGAAAATCATGTACAAAAGTCGGCCAAAGTCGAGAAAATTTTTTTGTAAAATGTCAATATGTTGGATTTTGCGTGAAAAATTAGTACAGGATTTCCCATAGACCGACTCGAACTAAAAATTTTGCATTTTCGGTACCTTCCCGTGGGCCAATTTCGACATCGAGGAGTCCATTCGACCCGAAATCAGTCCAGCTATACGCTCGTGGCATCGACTAGTCGATAGCATTTGCAGTTCTGGAGATAATGCAGAAAATTGCATGAAAATCGCGCAGTAGATGCGAGTTTTGCACCCAAGAACGCGCTTTTCGCGATTCTGAGCA
Source organism: Prunus fruticosa (assembly GCA_018703695.1). Taxonomy (NCBI): domain Eukaryota; kingdom Viridiplantae; phylum Streptophyta; class Magnoliopsida; order Rosales; family Rosaceae; genus Prunus; species Prunus fruticosa. The sequence goes on from JAHHUK010000044.1 coordinate 50,013, forward strand.
TCCGGTTTGCACTCGCGCTGCGTTAGCGCGTACGTGGGCTGCAAAATGGTTATTCTAGCACCACTGGATCAAAAGTTATGCGATCTTTTTTGGACTTGTTGCATTTTGTCCAGAATGCAAAGTGCTACACTGCTGGCATCATGACACATGCACCCGGCTCGCGTTAACGGATTAAATCCGATATTAAGTCACCAAAATCGGCCAACGGGAAGGGCGCTAGCGCCCAAATTTCGAGAGGTAAAAATGTGAGATTTTGGAAATGCACATCCAATATCCAAACATTTAAAACGTATATTCTGAAATTTTGAAATAGTGACCAGGGGAGCCTCCGGGTTGGGCTGGGGCCTCAAATGGGTGCCCGCGGGCCCCTGCTGGTCATTTTGCAGAAAAAATCATGGCAATCGGCCCAGCCGTTGCCGAGATATTGCAGTTCAAGCAAAATTCCGTAGACTTTCCACGGGAGGCATGTCTATGGTGCTTCCTAGTCTCACAGTGAAACAGGCTCCCTGTACAAAGTCTATGGGGGTTCACTAAAATTGCGATCAAGGTATTCAGAAATGTTCTGGTCGCTTTCATGAGGTGTCCTAAGGTCCCAGCAGTCACTCTGCAAAATTTCATCGAAATCGAGCCTGCAGTTGGCGAGTTATCGCGATTTTAGTGAATTCCCCATAGACTTTGTACAGGGAGCCTGTTTCATTGAGAGACTAGGGGAGCACCATTGACACGCCCCCTGTACAAAGTCTATGGGAGATCACGAGAATCGCGATATCTCCGCAACCGCTCGTCCGATCTCCATGAAATTTCGCACAGTGTCTTCTGGGGCCTCAAGACACCTAACGCAACAAACCGGAACATTTTTGACCGCCTCTGGCCAATTTTATCCCATTTCGACCAGTTGTCTATGGGCGGCCAACACAGGGTTTGTGACATTTCCAAAATTAGCAAAATGCATTTTGGGGATTTTTGGGTGTTGGGCCCCTTTCTGGTGTCGCAGCAGGTTGACTCTGCACACTATTCGCATGCCAAATGCTAAGCGCGTACGCGAAAAATAGAGACTAGCGCGAGAAACGGCGTCTTCGTAGACTTCTGTGCAAAAATGGAATGCAAACGTTTGTGTGCGACAGACGCGTATTTTGCGATTCTGAGCATCCGGTTTGCACTCTCCCTGTGCTTGCGCGTTCGTAGCTGGTAAAATGGTTATTCTAGCACCACTGGATCAAAAGTTATGCGATTCACTTCAAACTTGTTGCAATACGTCCAGAATGCAAAGTGCTACACTGCTGGCATCATGACACATGCACCCGGTTCGCGTTTAACGGATTAAATCCGATATTAAGTCACCAAAATCGGCCAACGGGAAGGGCGCTAGCGCCCAAATTTCGAGAGGTAAAAATGTGAGATTTTGGAAATGCACATCCAATATCCAAACATTTAAAACGTATATTCTGAAATTTTGAAATAGTGACCAGGGGAGCCTCCGGGTCTGGCTGGGGCCCTAAAATGGGTGCCCGCGGGCCACTGCTGGTCATTTTGCAGAAAAAATCATCGCAATCGGTCCAGCGGTTGCCGAGATATTGCAATTCAGCGAAAGTCTCATAGACTTCGTACTAGTGGTTCGGCCCGGGAGGATCTCGTGAGCTATCCAAGTCAGTCTTTCCGGTTCCTATGACCATCGTTATGGACCTTCCCGATCGATAACGATGGTCCACGAGGTGACTTGGGCTACCTGGAGCGCAAAGCTGACATTTGTCGGCTGACAGAATTTTTTAGGCCCCCCTCAAAATCGCCCAAAACGCTCAGGGACCAAAGATCGGCCCTATGGAAAATCATGTACAAAAGTCGGCCAAAGTCGAGAAAATTTTTTTGTAAAATGTCAATATGTTGGATTTTGCGTGAAAAATTAGTACAGGATTTCCCATAGACCGACTCGAACTAAAAATTTTGCATTTTCGGTACCTTCCCGTGGGCCAATTTCGACATCGAGGAGTCCATTCGACCCGAAATCAGTCCAGCTATACGCTCGTGGCATCGACTAGTCGATAGCATTTGCAGTTCTGGAGATAATGCAGAAAATTGCATGAAAATCGCGCAGTAGATGCGAGTTTTGCACCCAAGAACGCGCTTTTCGCGATTCTGAGCATCCGGTTTGCACTCGCGCTGCGTTAGCGCGTACGTGGGCTGCAAAATCGTTATTCTAGCACCACTAGATCAAAAGTTATGCGATCTTTTTCGGACTTGTTGCATTATGTCCAGAATGCAAAGTGCTACACTGCTGGCATCATGACACATGCACCCGGCTCGCGTTAACGGATTAAATCCGATATTAAGTCACCAAAATCGGCCAACGGGAAGGGCGCTAGCGCCCAAATTTCGAGAGGTAAAAATGTGAAATTTTGGAAATGCACATCCAATATCCAAACATTTGAGATGTATATTCTGAAATTTTCAAAAATTGATCGTGGAAAGCTACGCGTTGGTTTGGGAACTCATTATGGATACCTGTAGGCCCCTGCTAGCCCTAAAAATCGTCACTATCGGCTGAAAGGCTGCCGAGATAATGCAGCTCAAGTGAAAACGCCATAGACTTTGTATAGAGGGTCAGCCAGTAGCTATCCCAGAGCGGTGATCCCCTACAGCTGGTTTACTTGCCTTGGAATTTATGAATGTCTAATTAGCGTTGCGTCAATTGCGCAACCCGGCACATGGCTCACTAGTCTAGAGATCGTAAACTTTTTGGTTTCTACGAAACCGCAACTCCAAGCTAGCAGTCGCACTAATCCATCAGTTTGATTGCCCTGGAGATTAGCCGAGAATGTCTTGCGCGCCCTTCTTCTAGTTGGGCGCTATTTTGACTGACTGACGGCATGCAAGTGATCAACAGCGGCTGCAAATTGGTCGGGCGCGCCACAACGGACCATTACCCGATTTGAGCCCGCAAGTTGATGCAAATGCGCGTCATCGTGTGGCCTATTGTCTCTAAAGGTATCGGGCGCGCTCTCAACCTGCGACTCGAGCCATTTCAGAGGTTCGCCGAGCCACTTGATAAGAAGAGTGAGCGCCACCAGTGCCACAAGCGCGGATCTCATGAATATGTAATGACGGCGGCGCGTCCCGCGGCGGCTCACAAGTCCTGTACCTGCGTGCGTGTGCCATATACCACACGGCCGGCTTGCAAAGGAGAACTCGCAAGTCCAAACTCACAGACACTTGCGGCGGTGTGTTCCATTCCCATGTCGGGTTTCATTCATTCGTGTCGAGAGTGCGCGAATGAGTTAGTGAGTCAGTAGTGTGAGCGTAAGAGTGAGAGTGTGAGTCACACAGTTTTGACAAGTAGAGTCAAGTCAAGTCGAAACTGGCCAGTGTTTGATCCAGTGACTTTTGGTCAAATTAACACATTTGACCGACGACTGGACTCGTTGAGTTAAGCTGTGCGCCGACGTAAACTCGCACAACTCGCCGACAATTAATAAATTTGCTCGACGAGCGCGCATGATTTGTGCACAAGCTGGATGAGCGTGTGAGCGCCATCTATTTGGCGGACGGCCAGGCCCAAACAAGTGGCCAATAACTCGGCCGCACACACGACGACCATCAGTATTAATAAAGTGAATCTCTCAAATCAGCATCATCGTCGTCTCTCTTTCATATGAGATGTGACGTGAGCTTTTATTGCATCATCCGGACAGATTGACTGCCAGAGTGCAATGATATAAATTATCGCACAGCTCTATCACATTTAGATTGCACACAGCGGCGAGCAGGCAATCGATAATGCGGAGATAATTAAAATTTGTCCACACACTCACGCGCGCGCGCGCGCGAGTCAAACAACCGGTTCTATCTGTCACTAGCAGGCGCCCGCTTACCAAGGGGCAGCCCCAAGCGAAGGCGCGTTCTGTTTACAGAGTGCACGCGCGACTTAGTGAGCAAACGTGTGCATTCGCTTGCACGCGCGCGCCCCCGCAGCGTGCAGAGCAACCGCTCGAATTGGGGGAGCGTCAGTTCAAATTTTGCCGCCACACATGGGGAGCCAGCGCGCGCGACCACGAGCTGGCCTTTGGCAGTGCGTTATTTTTACCTCGACCCAGTCAGCTGGCTGCGCGCACTTTTCACTTGCCAAAAGTCCTAAAATAATGGCATCCGTTGAATAGAATGGCTATGCCAAATTGAGTGCCACTACTTATGACCGGCATAACACGATCTCTTATTGTTGTAGACGCAACGGTACGGATTATACGCCATCTTTAATCGACTGGCTCAACTACGATCGTTACAAACTAACTGAGTCACCTCTGCAGTAAACACCTTCAAGGTGAGCAAGATCTACCGAACAAAACAATCTTGTTTGGCAGTGAGAGCGCTGTTCTGTGTGTGTGTGTGTGTGTGTGTGTGTGTGTGTGTGTGTGCATGTGAAGTGTGAAAGCGGGACGATGGAATGGCAGCCGCGCTGGCGGCCTCGCTCAGCTGCTGCTGCCAGTGCCTTGTGTTTTGGTTTTGTGGCCGAGTTGTGCGAACGAGAGAAAGAGAGAGAGAGAGAGAAACAGTGAGAGAACGCGACGCACTGTGCGCTGCGTACAAGCAATCCGCGCTTTGGTGCAAGTCTTGTATTTGTGTAGGCTGGTTTGATGCATGAATTCTTGCACTCTATTGCACTCCTCTGCCTGTCGCCTTCATTTCTACATCAACGATTATCTCTAACTACTTCTATGACTAGCTACAACTCTCCGGGAGAGTATGAAAGAGAGGAAGACAGATAGAGGGAGAGAGTTTCAGACAGAAAGAGTCTATTATCTTGAGCACACGAATCCTAGACACTAAGAGAGAACACGGGACAGATAAACATAGACAGACAGACAGACACACATAAACTGTTATTACTAATATTATCTATACACGTCTCTTAATGGAATGAATCCAATTACCACCACTAGTGCTAGAAGCCGAACGAGAAGAAGAAGAAAAATAGACTGTTAGCGATGCCGAATTATTCTCATGGCACCAAGTTGACATTGGCTGCCGCCGATGAGCCACCCTATTTGACTGTTGGCACAGATGTTAGTGCCAAATATAAAGGTGCCTTCTGTGAGGCCAAGATCATAGATGTAAACAAGCATGTTAAACTAAGGATTCAATTTGATGGAACCTCCGGATCCCATTTGATTGACGACACTGAGATCAAAGCTGGCTCTCCACTCGAAGTTGGCGCCAAGATTGAGGCGAAACATCCGGAGAAAAAGACACAAATCTATCAGCCTGGAACTGTGAGCAAGATATTAGATCACAGTCGTTACACGGTGGTCTTTGATGATGGCGATCAATGTATTTTGCGACGAAACTCATTATGCTTGAAGAGTGGTAAGCACTTTGCTGAGTCTGAGACTCTGGACCAACTCCCATTGACCAATCCCGAGCACTTTGGGAACCCGGTAAAAGCTGAGCAGATCAACCTCAATCATCATCAGCAGCAACAGTCTCATCAGCAGAATCACCACCAACAGCACCCTGTTCAGACTCTCAATAGATCTAGCACCAACAACGCCAAACCCGTGAACAACGGCAACACTGCCAACAACAACAATAGTAGTAGTAGCAACAACAATAACAACAGCATCAACTCTAGTACCACAAACAACGCCAACAACACGAGTAGCACCAACAACAACTCCAGCACCGTCAGCAACTCGACGGCCCCAGGGACACCTGCACGCCGTGGTGGTGGCGCTGGCAAAGGCCGAAAGAGACGTGAGTCGACCTCACACAAGGATGTTGACGACGATAGTAGCCAGGACTCGACGGATCCTGATCCCACAGAGTCCGGAGTGAATTTTGATCTGATTGAAATAGGTGTTAAACTAATGGTGCAGTACGGCAAGAACAAAGTATCCAATGTATACGAGGCTAAAGTCAACAAGATTGAAACGAACGCCGCTGGTAGGGTTCGTTATTTTGTCCATTACACAGGATGGAACAATCGTTATGATGAATGGATCACAAAGAACAGGATTCTTAGCATTGTTACAGAGAAAGAGAATGGTATCACGAAGGATGGCCGAGCAAAGCAAACCGAAAGTGCTGCTGTTGAAAAGAGCTCAGTGGAAAAAACAACCTCTGGATCGACAGCAAACAATAACAAAGAGGCTGCAAAGGAGTCTAAAGTGGCACAGACGAAAACACGTAGATCCAGACAAACTGAGTCGCCAGCAACTAAACCTGACCAGTCAACCACGACGACCACAACAACAACAACAACTGCGACCACAACCACCAGCACAACAACACCTGGTGCGAGCGCCGAGGTCTCAGAGAAACCAAAGATTAAGGAGGAGGATGTTACATCGAAAACTAGACGATCTGCAGCCGCCGCCTCATCAACAGCTTCGAGTGCAATCAAAGAAGAGACAACAGCAGTAGCTGCCCCGGTGAAAACAAGAGGCGTCAAACGAGCTACGAGTCCGCCGACCTCCACGGCGAGTGTGGTACTAACATCAGCGTCTGTGACCCCTACATCATCATCAGCATTATCGACCACTTCCACGTCGGGCTCGACAACGACGACATCTTCCACAACGGTTTCGGCCGCTAGTAGCACTACAACGACAACCTCCTCAAGAACCACTATCAATTCCTCAGTGGCCTCTACACCAAGTAGAGATCGCGAGCGAGACAAAGAACAAGACAGAGAACCACCGACTAAGATTAGACGCTCGAGACAACCACCACAAGACATAACAAGTAGTCCCACAAGAATCGGCACGACCACCAACAGCTCAGCGACCGCGGCTCCCACACCCGCGGCAACCACAGCATTGCACTCGACACCAACAAGAGCTACGAAGGCTGCTAAAAACGCCAAAACTGCATCAACCCCAACGACAACAACAACCAACATAGCTAGTTCTGCTGCAGCACCAACAACAACGACAACAACCCCGGCAAAGGCAACAACCAAATTAGCTAAATCCACAACAACAGTATCGACACCAGTATCAGCGAAAGCAATTACAGCCTCAGCTATAGCAACAACGGCATCAACAACAACAGCAACAACACCTTCATCGAGTTCAGCCACGGCAGCAACATCTGCAGCCGCAACAACAACTCCAACCACAACCACCACGTCAGCCTCTACAGCTATAGCCCTAACAACAACAACAACAACAGCATCAACAACAAGTTCTACAGCAGCCACCATAGCCAGCACACCGTCTTCCATAACAATAGCCACAACAACAACAACCACCGCTACCAGTGCAAGCCATCCATCTAACTCATCGACTGCCTCGTCGACAACATCCTCTTCCTCGTCATCATCGTCCTCAATGACATTCTCAAATACTCTGTTGTCTTCGTTTGCAGTGATTGATGGGGAAAAATTTAACGATCTGCCTCTAATAGACGAGCCAGATTGCGACAAGAGAATCTCAATTTTGCAACACAGGATCATGGCAATCAAGCAGAGGTATGTGACGTTAAGGAATGAGCTAGGCAACTTGGACAGGAAAAAGAAGAGGCCCCGATTAGAACGCTCAAATTCGGATCATATCAATATGAACGGTGTCACTTGCCGTAACTAGCGCGTTTATGAATTAAAACTTTTACTTGACAATTGTCTTTCGAACTTGACATAAGTTCCCCGCTCAATCTCTGATCTCATCTCATTTGGCGAGTGTGTGCATTGCTTGGAGCAGAGAAATCTGTGTTAGGATATCAAATTTAGTTTAGATTCGTTCTTTTAATTTTAGAGTGATATGACAAAGCATCGGGTTTGTTACGGTGTTAGAAACCCAATCTGTTAGAGAAGCTACTAAAACTCGCCCCGTAAGGTCTACAGTAGGTGATCATGGATTAAACACACTATCTTCTCCCTCTCACGTTCACAAATGGAGATTTCCAATCTGTTCCGTGACACCATTGAGATTCGTGACAATCGGGTTACAAACACTGAATATATTTGCTGCTGGGCTTGGCGTAGTTGCGTTCACCACGGTGGGCTTATTACTGCACTGGCTGTCAATAGGGCTCGTTCTCGTATAGAATGTATTCGAATTTGGTTGGCCGGCACAACGACCATCCATATAGGTGTTCATCGCAAAACCGTTAACGTGTGCTATTGTTGCTGCGTCTGGTGTATTAAAATTATTGTTGAACAATGGCGATGTCGTTGCTGAACTTGTCTGCTGCTCGTAATATGTCACATTGAGATTCGTATCGACGATATTATTACAGTTCATCGGGTGTTGCTGTTGTTGGCTTGCAACATCGCCCCCATTGCAGCCACCGTTCAATTGTTGTAGGTTGTGTATTGAACGATCCGAGGCGAAGGCTAGGATTTGAAAATCATTTGAGATGTCGTTTAGGGATTTTGATCTGACAAGCTGACTCGTGGGACCACCTGGACCGCTGATGAGATCGTTGGACGCGCCGAACATGGGCGAAACGGGTGTCGCATACATGGACGCTTGTTGGTGCAAGGAAAACAACGTTTGAGGTGCATTGTAACCGGCCATACTGGGACCTTGTGACGGTGTCTGATGTGGTGGGCCGTTGCTGAAGCCGTTTGTGTGGCAGCCACCGATCATAGCCCGTCGTGGAATTATGGACCGAACTATAATTTGGTGCTTATAATTCGGTTTGTTGTGCGCAAAAATTAAACAATAGAGTTTAATCACGACCCGATGCTATCCCCTCTGATTAGCGGTGTGTAACTGGCCTGTTGGTGTCGGGTATTGGACCAATATGGGGTCGTGTATTAACGATTAATAGCAGTTACAAGAGATCATGATGTTATCATGAAATGATAATATTGATAATAAGCGCGAGTTGTTTCTGAGATTATTTCCTCTAGTCCGAACAATATTTGGAAATTCTGATTCTATCAGAGCGAAAGATTGTTTGGATAATATAATTACAAACCATTGGAGTTGCCTAATAGTCCAAATGGGCCAATTCGTGCAATATAAATTGGATGCTGTTGAATCATTGCGTGAACAGCAGCGGCAGTCAGCACGGCGACGGCAAGGAAAACAACAACACGAACAACAACAACGCGAGAAAGCGAGACAGACCATGACGCGAACACACACACACACGCACGCACAAACTCACAACAAGAACGCAACGCGACTTTGCCCTCCTCCGCCTTCTGGCTGACCCGGGCCAGGAGGCGGAGGCAAGGCCAACACGCTAGCGCCGGGTCGGGCCAGCGCGCGAGCACATCGGGCGTGTTTTTGTGCGCGTTGAAAAAGCAAGCACACCGCGAGCAGAGCGCCGCCAAGGCCTGGCCAGCATCACTCCCGTGCGGAGCTGCTTGTTGTCGGCGGGCGGGCGGGCGGGCGGGCGGGCGGACGGTCAACCAATGCGTCCAGTCGACTTCCTGCAGGGGCGCTCTCACATTGGTGCGCATTGACTTTACACGGTTGCGCAAGCGAGAGGGGTCGCCGCCTGCTGGTTGCGCTCGCTGGTCCCGGGGTCGGCCTAGCCGCATTGATTCGTCGGGATCAGTCGGACTGCGTCGTTGGACGCATTGGAGCATTTGAGGTGAGTATTGCCACCGCCGGGTGGCGCCACGGTCTTGCGAATACCTCACCGGTGGCGGCGCCACATTCTGGCGAGCGCTCGTCATTGAGACACCAGGCCGGGTCTCGTTTTGAGCATGCGCGCTGAGTTTGGCGATCCGCTTCCGCTATCTTGCCGCCTTCTATCTCTCTTTCTCTCGGCCTCGACGCGCTCGTTAGCTGTCAGTTTTCAACTCGCGCTTGCACCCGAGGCCTCTCGACACACTCACTTCTTATACGCAAACACACGCGTGCGTTAATTTATATTACACGAGCCACTTGTTTCGCCAGCACCAATTGGCCATCGAGCGAGAGGTAAAACTAGCCAAGCGAGCGAGCGAGCGAGCAAACGTGAGAGTTCCACTCGTCTGCTGAGCCGACCAAGGTTACTCGTCGCCGGGCGCGAGCCTTAACATATTGAGAAAGCCAAACCACAAGACGCGCATTTCGACGCTGCCAAGGATTCAAAGGTTCTAATTGAGCCCATCAGCTTGCAGAGACGCAACCGCACTAATAGCCCCCTCCCCGTAATGACTCAATCGCCAGGTGTCGTTGTCAAGGGACGCTCACAAGTGGAAACTGTGATACGCTATCGGCGCGCAAGAGTCAGCGCGCACAGAAAGATCAAGATGTCAAGAATTAGTCTGGCGGGTCTTGTCCTCGCACTCTCGTTGGGCCTCATCGTCGTGGTTGCCGAGGCCGAGGCCTCGGCAGATAAGAATAACCCAACAGAATTGTCCTTTACAGTAGAGCACTTGTTAGGTTTACTCGAGCAGGAGAGCGAGTGGGCCAGAGACGACCAACAACGAAATCATTACACAAATCAAGCAAATCGTCCGGCAAGCAGCCCAACGCGAGCACGAAGAGCTCACCCAATCGGCGCAAACAACAACAACAATTTTAGATATTCGGATTTCATCAGCGGCCCCTTTCAGCAGCAGCAGCAGCAGCAGCAGCAATCGCGGCAATTCAATTTCGGTAAGTCGGCATGCCAGCCGGGCTTGAGCGCGTGAAAATTTTCAAAAACGCAAATGTTTCGTTGGGCAAACAAGTGCCACGCGTGTGTTGTTGTCGTAGGAAACTGTCGGGGCTTTGGCCAAGTGTAAAGCTGTGCACCGCTTGTTTGTCACCCGCACGCACGTTCGCGCCGTTGCGTCGTCGGCCTAATTTGAATGCGAATTTGATGGGCCACGCCGCCGTGACAGTTGCGCGTCCGCACGCCGGAAGTGGAAGTTGCGCAACATCCAGTTCATGAGCCGAGTGAGCTCTCTCACTCTCATCGAGTTCCCGTCGCCGCAAATGAAACATTGGCCATATTGCACTCGGCAACCACTTTCACTGGTTGGTGAGTGCGGGCCAGCGCGCGGACATGATCACTCGATCGAGCCGCTCGCTGGAGTCCCTGGCCGACACTGGCGAACGGCCGAGAATGTGATTGTGTGTGTGTGCCGGCGCGTTTGAAAGCGCGCTTGGCCGTACAAATACAAACACACTCATACGAGCGCATCTCGTGGACAAACTTCAAGTGGGCGCAGCGCGATCTCGCGCACGATCGAGCTCTCAAGCTCGCGCCAGAGGCCGCGCGTTTTCCATTAAATATGCAGGCGCCCTAGCTGGCCGTGCCCAGTTGCCAGCGCGCCAGGCGATGATGAGATTTCGCCGCCTGCCACCTTTACAGGTGTGTTGCGCAACTCTTTTCGAGTTTGCTTCCAACTTCGGGCCAAGAAGATTCTCAGCTCGGGGCGTGTGTGTGTGTGCGTGTGTGTGTGTGCGTGCGGCAGATGCGCACAGATAAAGCGGCCCAGCTAGTGGCTGGCTCACTTTAAAGCAATCTCAAATGTTTGCCTCAAGCCAGTTTGTTATTGTTGGGCTGCTAGCAAGCGAACAAGCGCATGCAAGCAAACGCAAGCCGACGACGAGATGAAGGATTGCCGGCGCTCACCTGCACACTCGAAGTCGAGCCGTCGCCGGGCCACTTGGCTAGCACGTGCGCGCGGGCCAACTGAGGCCAACTTCCGTTCAAGAAGCGCCAGGTCGAGAGGGCCCAGATTTTGGCGCCATTCGCTGCCAGCAAGCCAGCGCGTCCGCATAAACACAGTCTGCGCGCGTACACTTGCGCACAAATGCGCCAACCACCAAAGAAAGAGAGAGAGAGAGAGAGAGAGAGACGCCATTAAACGTCGGCCTCTGAGTGCGCGCCGCCGAGTGAGTGTCTTTTCTATTGTTTCATTTTCAGCCTCCCTCTCTCTCTCTCTCTCTCCCGCGAACGACGCAGACAAGCCACACTCTGCTCTGGCCTTTGCTTTGACAATTTATAAAACGCTTTCCGCTTTCCTCTCGGCTCTCCCACTCTCAAACACGAGCGGCCGCGGTGGCATCTGAAGGTGGCCCGGCGCGTCAGATGCGCGCTCGGCCAAGTCCAAGACCAAGTTGGTCGTGATCTTTGTCGGCGTGCGAGCGGATGTTTGCGCAACTGACTTGTCTGCTTGCTTGCGAGATTGAGATGAGCGCGCACCGGGAGGAAATTATCTCTCACTCTCTTTCTTTCATTATGTTGGCCGCTCGCACACCTCAAGCCTGGCGCAGAAAACTCTGCTCTTGCTTCAAGATCTCGCAGCGGCAACCTCGCGCATCTCCAACTCGCGCATGCACGCTGATGATCGGCGAGCGACTGATGATGATCAGCTGCGATTTGCCGCGCACTTGTGCATTCGCTACGCGGCCACCGCCGAGCCGCCGCCGTCGGCACGAGAAAGTGATGACAAAATAATGGCTTGAGCCGCGTCCAGATGCTGCTCATTGTGCGCGCGTGCATGCGTGCGTGCGTACACGCGCGCGCTAGTGCGATCACGGCTAGCCACCGGAAGTAGACTTTGAAAAACTCGTGATCGTTTGCCGGCAATGTCGTTGCCGATGTCGCCTGTTAAAGCGGCGATTTATGTTGGGCGAGAAGGGGACGAGAAAAAAAAACAAATTTCCTACTAGAATTTGCTTCAAAATTGAGTGTAAGCGACATGTGAAAACCCACCCGACTCGTCGAGTGTCGCGCGCTTGCAAAAGTGCGAGTAACGCGCCCAATATTCCACGATCACGACGAGCTTGCACTCGATTAGGCTCGCTTGCTGCATCGGTTCGTGTGCTTAAAGTAGGAAAACGCCCAACGCGCTCGCGCGCGTCGTCATCGTTCATCAACTTTCGAGCTGCGCTCGACGCGATCCATGGCCGGCACACGACAGGGCCACTCAATCTCACCCTGCGTCGGGTATCTCTGCACGAGTGGTCTCTGCGCGCCTAGAGACCCCCCCCGGTTTGCGCAATCAATGCGCGTCTGTCAACGTTGCGCGTATACATTGCGGCGGGCGCACGCAAACAAGCGCGCCTGCCAACGTTGTTGTCGCTATCGCCGCTCACGCGCAGTGTTGTTTGTGCGTGAAAGAAGCCGCAAGCGAAGACAAACAGGGCGACAAGCGAAGATTGCGGTTTGGTTGGCCTCGGATCTCGAGCGGGCAGCCCGAGCAGAGCCGGAATGCTGACAAACGCACGAGCTGACAATCTCGCGCAACACAACCGCGCGCCGGTTGGCCCCGAACAAAGACTCGTCTTGCCGCGGCCGTCAAGACACTATGAGCTCGTGCACACTTTGAGCGGCAACAATGGCGGGGCCGGGTGAGCGGCCCGAGCGGATCGTCATGTAAATAACTGGCCGCTGCCTTTGAATTTAACGGGCGCCTCTCTAGTGACGAGAAATGAGTGAAAGTTTCATCTTTCACTTGGGCCAGACAACTCGCGCCTTGCTGTCCCAGGCCGAGCTTGCACGCCTCATCTCGGGCGTACAACGAGCGCGAATTAGTGCGCCGGCCTGCTCGTGGTCACACAACTGGCAGCTTGTAGTTGCTGTCGTGTAACAACGGCACTAGCCAGCGACAATTGATGATTTGCGCGCCGCTTTTGTTTCATCACTCGCTTGTGCGCTTCGTGTCGGCGCGTGAGCTTGGTGCCCCCCCCCCCCAAAAAAAAAACTTGGCTCGAGCGAGCACCGGGGCCGGGTGTTGTGTTTCCTCGGGCTGACCAACTCGCTCGCCGGCTGTCGAGCGACTCCGCCCATAATTTTTGCATTTCCCTGCTCGCTCGCTTATCGACGTTCGCCCGTGCGCGCTTTCATTCACCGCGAGTCTAGTTGTGCACGAACTAAGGGGCCGCACGGAGGACAAAGGAGACGACTGCGTGTGATTGAGCGCACACGGTGGGCGTGTCCGGCGTGCAATCGGACGATCTGGCCACTGTTTTTAGCTTTCTCTCTCTCTCTCTCTCTCTCTCTCTTTCTCTCCCTCTCTCTCTCTCTCTCTCTCTCTCTCTCTCTTTCTCTCTCTCTCTCTCTCTCTCTCTCTCTCTCTCTCTCTCTCTCTCTATGCGTTTGTGTTTGTGTGTGTGTGGTTTTCAGTTAACTGAATGCATCAACCTTGCCGCGTTCAATTATCGATGCCAGAGCCGATACGCACACTCAAAGTGTAGCAGCTAATTGTTTCCATTTTGCTGCCATAAGCCACCATGAGGGCAGGGCACATAGCGAGCGAAACATAAATGGGCTGCCTCTGAACATTCTGCGACCCGGCCGGTTGAACGGTCAAATGAATTTTCGTAAATTGTAGACTTGCACCCCGATCTTCAATCCGCACACCATCGAACCATTTGCGCGGCCAGTCGCGCGAGGAGGATCCCGGGCACTGGCAAGTCGCACGAGATTGATGATGCCCCTTTGTGTGCTGTCGGGCCGCCGCTGTTGCGCGCGCGAGTGTAGCGGCGCGACAAAACAATGGCCCAACTGGACAGTGGCCATCACATTCTGGTGGACAGACAAGCGGCTTGGCTCCATTGTGTTCAGTCGTCGTCGTCGTCGTCGTCGTATGGCCTACGGACGAAAGCTTGAAAAAATCGGCAGGCGGTCAGTCAGCGGGTTGAAGTCTGTCTTTAGTCAGCAGGTTCGGGCCCGTTGTCGTTTGATGCAACCGAGCGCACACAAACAAACGAAACGAAACGAGTGCGCGGTGGGAAGGGGCAAAGACAGCGCGCGCTTGTGCACAGAAAAAAGGCTGCGCGCGTGCTCGACTGCTCGCTCGCTCGCTCGCACGCTTGAACAATGGGCAACGAGCGCCAGTGAGCGAGTGCACCGCCCGGGGCACAATCGAAGGGGGGGGGGCGGGACCCCGAGAGCTGCGGTCGCATTCAAACCATCTAGCCAGCCAGCGCGAACCACAACAAACAATTGCTCTCCCTTACCGTTTTACGCAACACGCGGGCGCCCCACCGCGACTCGTTGTGTGCGACTGGTGCGCCCGAGTCCCAAGGCTGGCAAGCGAGGCCAATCGAGAAGCAGCGAGCGCAATCAAACGCGTTTCCCGAGCGACTCCGTTAGATTGGTGGTCGCACTTGCGTGAAAGTTTGTGTGTGTGTGTGTGTGTGTGTGTGTGTGTGTGTGTGTGTGTGTGTGTGTGTGTGTGTGTGAGAGAGAGAGAGAGAGAGAGAGAGAGAGAGAGAGAGAGAGAGGTTTGAGCAAGAAATGAAGGAATAATTTCTTGATTTTGCGTCTGCTCGAGGGCAAATTTTGCCCGCTCCGACCGACACGAGTCAAAGTGGGCGCCCCCGAGGCGACTGGCCCAGCTGCCGTCTAAATTGCTCGCGACCTATCTCAGGTTTTCGCACGGGATCGCGCGCACACGAGAAACAAGTTCTTCGTCCTCTTTGTTTTTGTCCCACTGCTCTTTGCTCGTCCCACTGCTCAATCTCAAGTTTGTTCGTTTCTCGAGACGATCGGCGAAAAAAGAAAAAATCTCGTCCCCGTCGTCGTCGTCGTCTCGTATGTGAGCCAGGCGCATAGCTCGCGGGCAAACAAACAAACATCGCAATCGATTGTTTAAGCTGATCAGCGCTCGTGGAGTTTTTTCCCTCCCCTTCTGCTCTTGGCGAGACCCTCGAGTGCCCCCGCCCGCGCTCTACGCGGCATCCCGTCTCATGTGCACATCACACACGCGCGACTCGACGAGTTGGGTGGACAACACAAGAGTTGTTGCGCAAGTCTAATCTCGTCCGCCCCCGCGAGTGGTCGAGATTGCACGAAATCTATCTCTCAAATCTCTTTCCATCTCCGGCGGCGGCGGCGGCACACGCGCGTGTTTGTTTTTGTAAAATTTCGCCTCGTTCGTTCTCGGCTTTAGCTCGCGCACGATAAAATTGTTTGGCGCAACACGCGCGCAGCCACACACGAATTCATGAATCTCATCTCCCGGCGGCCGTGTTGTTCTCGCTGCTGCGGTTTGGCGGTCAGCGGGCGCCAATTGTCCATCTTTGAACGAAGTGGGCCACTTGTATTCTATTTTGCCCTTCTCTAGCTCACACGAGCATGCGTTTCACGCAAGCACAAAGTTTGCGCGCAATTGTGCCCGGTGGCGGAATAAATTTAAAATTCCGCCTCTCCCTCTCTCTCTCTCTCTCTCTCTCTCTTCTCTCGTCTGCGTCTCGCGTTGGCATCCCCCACGCGCTCACTGTGAACGAAAAGTTCAACTTAGCCTGCGGTCAAAGTGGAACTTTTCAAAGACATAAGCGATCCTGATCAGCATTCCGCTCGCTCTAGAATTCTTCTTGAGAGATTAACGTGCGCGAATCCAGAGAGTTTGGGTCGCGCGTTAACTCCAGAGTGAACAAACCAAGAGCTCCCGAACTCGACGATTGATTTTTCAATTTGTCGTCGTGCGCACTGCTCGTGTGCGTGGACTGCATTTTTGTGGCCAGCGCGTTCTGTTTCGCGCGCGCGCGCGTGGATGCCAAAGAGATCGTTTACGAAACGCGCCCTTTGTTAGCGACCAACTTTGTCAGGGAGCGCGCAATGAGAGAAATCTCGGCCAACTTGCAACTGGATTTCGCATTATTTGTCCTCCTCCTCCTCCTCGACCAGGCTCATTATGTCTGCCTGCCCTGGGCTCATAGTTTGCACTACGCACGCGGGGAATGTGCGCCTCGTCTCTCGCGCACATTCGACTCGATCGAGGCGAGGCGAGGCGAGGCGAGGCGAGTTTGGCAGTTGTGCACAACTAGAGAGTCTAACCAGCGGCAATGTATTGCAAACACGTACAACTGGCCCTTCTGGGCCCGATATGCAGATCGCGATTGGCGGTGGCGTCGGCAGTGCCGCATTCTTGGCGCCAGCTCAGCAAATTTGCCAACACGCATCGGAAAATCATCATTCAAATAAGGGGGCGAATTGCTCTCTGCCCAATGAGCGGGTGCCAGGCGCCCAACGCCAAACGCGAGCACGCACGCTCGGGCTACTCGGCTCAATGACGAATGAAAAATAATAATGAAGCGACCGCAAGCAAGTCAGGCCTAGACTCGTCCCGTCGGCTGGCAATCACACAAGCGCACGCGCGCAGCAGAGACACATCACACAAGCCAGTCCGATTCGCTTGTCAATGTTCTTGTTGTTACGCGCGAGCGAGAAACTTTGTGCTCGCTCGCGATGTGGCATTGGCCGCCAAGAGGCGAGAAGCCGGCCAAGTTAGGCGTGGGCGCGCCATGAAAGCAAACCGAGTTAACTCTGCTGACTCGCGGGTTTGACCGCACAGGCGGGCGGCCGTGCCCGCGGTCGAGCCAAACTCTAAATTGGGAGCGCACTTTCATTGTGAGTCAACCACACACACACACACACACACACACACACACACACACACACACACACACACACACTTACAGGCTGAGTTCACGCGCAACTGATGAGCTGTTCGGTAGCAAACATCGCCATTGAGCCTGCTGCTGCTTGTTGTTGTTGTTGTTTGCAACTGGGGGCTAACAAGCTTGTCGGCCGTCCAATTTGGTGAGCTTGCGCGCGCCGATGACGATCGCTGTCCGCGAATGGCAAGCCCGCGCGGCCCTACCGGAAATTTGCAGCCAGCACGCGATCATATTTAGCCGCCCACTCGCGGCGCAATCAAGACCAGGGGGCGTGGCCGCTCGTGCTCGTCTTGCGAGCCCCGAACCGGAAGTGGCGCGCCGAGGTCGGAGTGGTGCGCTAATCAGTTGCGCGCTAGCTCCAAGTCCAAGTCGAGTATACACAATTGAATATGTTGTGTTTGCGCTGGTTTGGCTCGTGCGAGACGTAGATTGAGAGTGAGAGAGTGTGTGTTTGCTCGCGCACTCAGGCCGTTCTTCCCAGCCGAGCAACCGCCAGAGCAAACAAAACTCTCGACCGCCAACGGACACGACCAGCTAGAGAAGTTGGCGGCTGTCAGTCAAATTTTTGAAAGGCTTTCGCGTCTTGCGTGTGCATGTGTATATGTGTTTAGGTACGAACTCGCCTCTTTGTAAGTTTCTCGCTCCTCTCTCTCTCTCCCTATCTCTGGCTTTCCCGCAAGTCTTGCCGACAAGTCTTGAGGCAAGCCAAGTCGAGCTGTCAAAGTAAAGTCCTCGTCGTCCGCGTCTCCAGCATAAACACAAATTTTCCATCTTTTCGTTTGCATAACTCGCGCGCGCGCGCGCGCGTGATCGCTCAACGGGCGGCCTCGCACTCTCTCGCACTCTCTCGCACTTGCCAGTTGATTTAGGCGTCACCACTCTGGGCCGCCTCGTGTTCGCTGCTAATGCGGCCATATAAAGCTAGCGAGGCTTCTCACTCGGCCGCCGCGAGTGGTCGCGCGTGTTTGCTCGACTCAAGAAAGAGAGCGAGCGAAAGTGGCCACTGGCCTCGCGGCGTCTACGAGGCGGCCGATTTGTTCTGCTCGTCGACCATTGTTGTCACTCCGCCAGCCCGCCTGTGAGTGTCTAAACAAACGCTCGGCGCTAGGCGTTAGGCTAGTTTGCGCATTCACCAGGCCACACTGAGAGCGCACAATTCACTTAGCGCGCTCCCGACGAGCGAAACGCCTGAAAATGACAAGTGACGCCGCTGGCCCGGTCGGCTGCATTTCGCAACGCCTTCGCACTCTAGCGCGCGCCCATTGCAAATTGGATTCGCGCTCACTGTCTGCAAGAGCAAGTGAACACGCGCGATAATAAATAAAGAGGCCAACCGCCGCCGCCACCTTCGCCCAAGTCTCGGTGCACTGGCAGGGCCCGGAAGCGCGCAACATAGAGACACAAAAAGATGGCGTGCGACTTGTCTCGACTTAAAGCCAAGAAATCGACTAATATTTCACACATCGCGCGCGCGGCCCCCCCCCCACTATTCAGCACTATGCACAAGCCGAGCGTTGCCGTTTGGCCTGGATCTTAAAATTCGAGGTCTTCATGAGGGGCAAAAGCGGCGATAGCTTGCCAAGTTCAAGCTCGCGCGCGGCTTATTAATGATCTCAAGCCACTACAGAAATCATCACCATCAGCTGTTCAATGGCATCCCCATGCGCGGCGCAAAAGCGCTCGCAAACCTTTGTTGTCGCGCCGGCTCGTCGTTGCCGTTCGCGGTCGAAGCGAGAGACCTAGCAATCGGGGCCGCGCGAGCTGCAGGCTAATGAGATGATGCTGCGCAATGAGGAGAGAGTGTTACGGGATTATCCCGCCGGCGGGCTTGCGTTGCTTTTTGTCACACAAGGGGGGAGCGGCGTGCCGACAGCGCCCGTCCACTGTTCGCCATATTTTTGCGCCTAATTAGAGGTTTGCGCGTGCACATGCACACTGAGCGAGAGAGCGAGCGAGCGAGCTAGTCGAGCTCACACACAAACACTGGTGGGGCGACCAATTGGCGCTCTCTGGCGTGCCCCGGGCTCATTAGTCGCACGCTACCAAGCGGTTGCGCGGCTTGCGTGACCGACACTCGATCGACCTGAGCAGGAGCGCGCGGGACAGAGGCCGCAAACCTTGGAAAGACCTGCCGATCGAGCGAGTTGGCACCGCATGTGCAAGAGCATGTGCATGAGCATGTGCATCTATCTGGCTGATGATTCGTCTGATTGTTTGTTTGTCTGCTCGTCTGTGAGCACGGAATCGCTCGCACGCGGGCCGGCAGCACATGCAAATTAGTGTTCCGGTGGCGCGAGTTGTATTTCGATCGTGGTATGTTTGAGAAAAAAAAACCAGCAAGCAAACCTGGCCGAGCTGATTGGCCGTCATTGAGAAAATCGCGCAAGGGCAAATGCGCCCACTTTAATTCAAAGGCGCATGGGCGCACACACAAACTAACTTCCGTTTCTTTCACTCACTCACTCACTCACTGAACACAGAACAACCGAACAAGTGGTGGCACCCACGCCAACAGCAAGGCCCGCAAGTGTCCGCCGCATCAAGACAGCTCTCCTCGCAGGCCATCATAGAGCAGCCGCCGAGCGAGCTCATGTTCAGCAATCAAACGGGCGCGCTTGTGCACTGCGGCGTCGCCTTCGAGCTCGCCCAAGGCGTTGCGCGGGCCAACAGCGCCCATCGTGAGCGGACACTTTCACTGGCCGAGGGCGGGCAAACTTCACCCGCGGGGGCGGGGCAGCCCGCCGCGCAGATGCCAATGATTCAGATTCGCTGGGAGAAGGAGAACGGCGATGAGGTCGAGAAGAGTTTGTACGCCATGACGAGTGACTCCTCCTCCTCCTCCTCCTCCTCTTCTGCTTTTGCCACCAATCAATTAGGTGATTCTACCGCAGCGACTTCGTTGTCAGGTGGTGAGCCCGCGGCAGTTACACGCAACCGCCCGTTGCTCAGGTACGTCCGGCCCACGGACGGCGCGCTCATCTTCGAGCCGTTTCGAGCTACCGACTTCCGGTCCGATGTGCACTCAGCGACTTATCGTTGCGTGGCCGAGACTCGGCCCGGCCCTGGCGAAAGTCAAATGGGCGTGTCCAGCCAGCCCGCAAGCCAGCCTGTGATATCCCAGCAAGCGGGCGACTCGGTTAGACAGCAGTCACAGCGCGCTTCGGCTGTGTCGCGCGACATGCGCGTGCGCGCTGTAATCGCCGAGCCCGCGCAGGCGTACGCAATTGAGGTGCTCGACGAGCTGGCGCTCGAGGGCAACTCGGTGACCTTCCGGTGCCAGGTGCCCGGCCACGCGAGTGCCTTTCTTGAGCCAATCGATTGGATCGAGTCGCCGGGCGAGCTCACCCACTCCGTCCAGCAGAGTCGCGACTTGATGCTAATGCTCTCAGGTGGCGGCGGTCGTAATCACACATCGAGCGTGCATCAGCTGGCAAAATTGGCCGTCCAGCGGCACTTTGTGGCCCCTAAATCGGGCGCTCTGACAATACTCGAGGTGGACGCGAGCTTTAATGAGCGCACTTATAGGTGTCGCTGCAGGAACAAGCTGACAGGTGAACTGGTGAGCTCGGCCAACCGAGGCAGGCTCATTGTGAGCGAATCGCGGGCGCCCGTTGCGCCCAAGCAGGTGGCCGCGACAAGCGCGTACTCGTCGTCCAATGAGCTGCTCGGGGTAGGGGGGGGCGGCGGCGGCCAACCGCAATCTTTCAATCCCAACACCTACATGCCGCCGCCCTTGCGCTACCCAAACCCGCTCGGTGCGGTCGCCGCCACGCCACAAGCGCTCAGCGTGGGCGAGGACGAACAGGTGGCCCTGCTCGTGTGCCACCTGCAAGCCTTTCCGCGTGCTCAAATAAGCTGGTTCAGGAAGGTGTTAGTGGACACGCCCACTAGCGAGGCGGCCCAAAACCAGTTCACTCAAATGCCCCTGCCTGTCACAAGTTTGCATTTTGGCGTCCAGCTGGCAAATCAAACTCACCACCATCAAGCGGAATCAACTGCAAACGCCCACAAGTACGTCCAGCTGAGCAACGTGTTGCTCGTGCGCCACTTGAATCGCAACGATTCGGGCCACTACCTGTGCCAGGCGCGCAATGTTGCAGGCGAGGAGCAACTCACAATCAGCCTCCAAGTGACCGGGCGTCTGCGCACTCAACTCGCAGTCTCGGCAAGTGTCCTAGAGCTTGGCAAGTCGCTGGCGCTCGAGTGCTCCGTCTCGGGCTGGCCTATTCACCAGCTCGTGTTCAAGCACAACGCGCAAGTGATCAAGTCGGTGAGCGGTCCGGATGGAGCGCTGAGTGAGACCGGAACCGGAAGTCGACAGGTGGTCGTGTCCAACCACCACCACCACCACCACCACCACTTGTTTGATACAAAATTTGCCTCTAGTGAAAACTACTTTGCACTTGACCATGAGAATAATCAGGATGAAAATGCGGTCACAAGCACCGGAAGTGATACTGTGCAGCAGCAGCAGCAGCAGCAGCAGCAGGTGGCTGAGGACGCGCTCATGAGGCATGTGATTGTTATTGTGCTCGAGCCGCAGCACGCGGGCGCCTACCAGTGTTTTGCGCACAACCAATTCGAGTCGGCCCAGTCGACGACTTATTTGCGCGTCCTAGACGACCCGCCCACTTTTAGGGAAACATTCACAAGTCAAGTGCACACAGCGGGCGCCGATGTGTCCCTGCACTGCTCGGCGCGCGCAAATCCACTGCCCGAGATCACCTGGACGATTGACGAACAACCGCTGGCAAGCGTCGAGTCCGCTTACAATCGCATCCGATTTGGCGATTTTGTCACACGCGACAATCTGGTCATCTCGTATGTCAACATAAGCCAGGTGCAGGTGTCCGACGGCGGCCTTTACAGGTGCACGGCGGACAATCGGCTGGCCCGTGTCCACCACGAGGCGCTTGTTCAGGTGTGGGGCGAGCCCCTTGTCAAGCCCATGCCCAATGTCACCGTGCTCGCCTCGACCACCTTCAGGCAACGCTGCCCCGTTGCCGGGCACCCGCTGGGCGAGATTCAGTGGCACCACAATGGCCACCGGTTGCCCGCCAATCACCGGCAGCGCGTGCACGACAACGGCACGCTTGAGGTGGAGCACATGGAAAAGTCGGCCGGCGACGAGGGCGAGTACACTTGCATTGCTCTAGGTGGGGCGGCGGCGGCGGCGGCGGCGGCGGAAGTGATCACATTGGAGGCGATCTCAAGTCACGCAGCGCGCTTGCGTCGTCAACCGAGCCAACGGGGCGCACGTCCCCGACCTCCGGGGCCGCCGGGCGAGTTGAGCCCGCGGGGGCGTGGCAAGCGGCACGCCCCTTGGCCACGCCCACGCGCAAGGCTCCGTGCACGTGAGCATCCGAGTGAGGCCCACCATTGAGCCGTTTGCGGTGAGCCGGCAACTGCGCGAGGGCCAGCGCGCGTCCATTATGTGCACCATAAGCAGCGGCGATCTGCCCATAAGCATCACCTGGTTTCTTAATGATCAATTACTGTTGCCAGTAGGCGGCGGCAGTTCGGATCAAGTTGTCTCGTCATCCGGGCAAGTGGCCATAGCGGGCGCCTCGTCGTCAGGGGCGGCCCACTCGCCGTCCAAGAGGGGCCCGGGCCAACATCATCAGCTGCCAATCAGCGCGCAGCTCCAATCAGATGCCGCCACCATAAGTCACCAGCTCGCGGGCGTGCAAATCTCGCGCGTCTCCGACTACTCCTCGACGTTGCTGTTTGAGTCGCTGCTCGCCCGGCACACGGGCAACTACACGTGCCTGGCGCGCAACGATGCGGGCAGCGTGAGCCACTCGGCGCCCATGGTTGTGCAAGGTAAGTATTGTGCAATTTGGTTGGTCTTCTAGCGCAAACTTTTGTTTTTTCTTTTCCAGTTTTCATGCCACACACACTTACATGAAGGCAGCCCCCCCCCCCCTGAAATGGTTGTGGCACACTTTTGTTTGAATAGTTCGAGAGGGTCGCTCAACAAGAGTTGCGTTTGCGGCAACAAAGCGACTCGAACGCAAGATGACGATTAATGATCAGTATTGTTCACCGCGAATGGGCGCTTAGTGGGCCGAGTGAGGCGCGAGCTCAGCGGGCGGCCGCGCGCCTCCCTCGGACGAGCGGGCAACTTTTTAATCGTTGCAGACCAGTGGCTCTAATATTGCGCAACCAACACACACACACACACACACACTGGGGTGCCGGCCATAACCATGGGCGCGATTATTACCGTTATTATTATTATTATTATTATTTAAGGCTAATCCAGCTGACGGTGGTGGTCGTGACTGGCCGGATCTCTTCTCTTTGGCGCTCGCTCGAGGCAATCCAGTCGCTTAATCCTTTTTCAATCGTCGTCGTCGCTAAGCCCCACGAGTCGGCTTAGCATTGGGCACGGTGCGCGCGAGCTTAAGTGATGTGCGCGCGCTTTGCTCGCGACCAAGTGGCCGATGGCCGCGGCCAGCAAGTCGACTGACCAACGGCGAGGCTAGTTAACCGACAAGTTGAAACAACCATTGCGCCGGGCCGATCAAGCGAGCGGCCACCTCCTGTTTTCAAATTTAACGAACGGAAGTGAAGTTGCACAATTCGGACGATCGAGCGAACGGGCCAAATCAAGCTCAATTGTTGATGTTGATGCTCGTCAATCGTGGAGCCCCCCCCCCCGATGGACGGCCGTCCCATCGGGGTGCCCATCGGAGCATCATCTTTGTTCTCGAGCTAGCTTGCGATGCTGGCGGAAGTGGGCCGCTGGGCAACAAATGGCCAGCGCGACGGGCGGGCGGGCGCGCGGCCCGCTGCGAGCAGACAAAATGAGAGAAAAAGAGAGGAGACCGGCGCCAAGTGAACCTGAATGGCCGAGCCACTTGCAGCGCGTGCCGCCATGATGCGCCAACTCGGCTGGCCAGTTGCGCAACCTTTCGAGGAGTTGGCGCAATTGAAAAGAGCGCCCGAGAGTTTCTTCTACTCTCTCTGCGGCGCTTCTCTCTTTGATTCGTGATCATTCGAGCGACTGTCTCCTCTTCGGCGGCGCAGATCACTCGGCGGCCCAAGCGAGCCGGGGCGCAGGAAGCCATTTGCCAAGATTGGCCGGCAGCAAATGAAACTCAGCTCACGTCAAGTGGCCGGCGGGCGCGCGACAGATTGTGCTCGCACGCGTGCCCGCGCGTCCACTCGAGAGGCGCGAGACAGTCGGCTCGCCAGTGGCGCGCAGTTCAGGTGGCGTCACTCGCGCGTCCGCCAAGGATGCGAACCAGCTCAAGCGAGCGCTCGATGATTGAGCACCTACCGACTTGGTGCCCACTTGCGCACGTGCTAGAAGCGCGGACGCTTGTTAGCAGCCAACTGGCTCGAGCGAGCGAGCGAGCGCGGCCGGCCGGCCGGCCACCTTGCGCGCCGCTCGGCCAGATTGAGTTGAGCGCTCGTCAAGCGTTAAGCCTCTTATGAGTTGTCGTCTCAAGTCCGTGCATGTATCGCGCGCAGTTCTATTCACCGGGCGCGCAATTCAACAGCTCGGTAAATGGGCGCGCCTATCGCGAGACGCTCTGATTGTTGCCGGCGCAATCGCGCAAGTGAGTTGTCACCCAACCTAGCCCAATCCTTGATTAAGTCACCAAACGCAGTCCGGCCGACTAACAAGTTGCTACGACCAATTAACTTGCTCGCGCGACCTTCGAGACCTGCGCGCTAGTCTTACAAACAAATTCAGCTTAAGCGCATAGCGCGACCGCCGCGGAGACGGCGGCCAATAAAATAACTGGACACGAGGGAATATCGCACGAGCGAGCTCAATTAACGTGCCTGCGAATCTCGCTTCCTGTTGTGCGCGCCCCGCCACGCCCCGTGCCGCTCGCCCACTGGCTCGCTCGCTCGCTCGCTAATGAAGAGACTCGGCCAAGTTGCACGTCAATTTGCTTGTTTGTTGACTCGCCGCGCGCACGTGTTTTGGGGCCACGCCAGAGGTTGATCTTGATTATTTTCGCGAGCCGTCGGCCGGCCGGTCGGTGTGGCTGCCTCGCGGGACACGCGCGAGACGCTCAGCGCAAACATTGCGAGCGCTGTAGAGCTGGCCGCGACTTCCGGCCCGAGGATCAGTCTCGACCTCGACTCGGGGCCGGCGCCCAAGTGCGCGCTAGCTTCACTTCCGGCGGGCGACAAGACGCGCGCGGGACAAGACACGCCAGAGAGCGGCTTCATTAACTCATGCGCGCTCGCCTCGTCGTCGCTCAATTGCTATTCGCGCTCAGTACGCCCCCCCCCCCCCATGCGCTCACTAGCGGCGTGTTAGTTTTGTTCTTGCGCACGTTTCTCAGTCGTTGTCGTCGCGAGCGCCCAATGAGATGCGCCAGGCCATTCTCGCCGAGCGAGGAGATCTCCAGTGTTTATATCTCGCCGGAGCTGAACTCTCGTTCGCTCGCTCGCTCGCTCGTTCGCTGGCTCGCTCGCCCGCCCGCCCACTGGCAAGCAGCGCGAGAATAAACAACGACAAGCGTCGTTGGCGCGCGTCATTTGCACGCTCGAATCATTTCCTCGGCGGCTGGCCATCTCGACGACGACGTGGCGTCTTGCTGCGGCCTCCCATTGTTGTGCGCCGGCCCGCGTTCATCCGCATGCCTCCTTTGGTTTGGCTGGCTGGTTATTTTGCCCAGCCCACTAACCACCACTTTCTTTTGCGCACGCTTTCCAGTTGCCAATCCGCGACCGACTGTCCAGTTTGTCGTGGGGGAACGCCCACTTGTGTGCGCGCGCGCGCGCGCTAACACGGTAGCGCGCACCAGATACGAGAGAGCACGATAGTTGTCATCACATATCACGCGCGCGCAAGCAAACCGGCCTGATGGTGTCTCACTAGCGCCGGGTTGGCGGCACTGGCCAAAATGACACATCCGATCGCCCATTCAACCGTTTGGGAATGGCCACCAGTGGAGAACAGCCGAGAAATTGCCAACTTGGTTGTCGCACGACAACCAAGTTGTCCAGCTGTACACAACAAAATGATTGCGCGCAACTGACGACGAGATTTGTCATCTAGTCATTTGGCCTCTCTATTTATTTTTCGGTCCCTCTTTTGTTTGGAGCCCGGGGAGCCCGCTCGCTGTCTGCGCGTGTGCTCTCTGAGCTAACCGTGTTAACAATACACGAGCACCATTTGTGACCAGCTCGTCCTTGATTGCCGCTCGACTTCCGGGCCCGGCCCGATGTCCAAATGGTTGTAACAACTGAATTGAACTGCCAGGCACTAGCCGTGTCTGCGCAAAGTCAAGTCATCAGAAATCAAGCAAGAGAGAGAGAGAGAGAGAGAGAGAGAGAGAGAGAGAGAGAGAGAGAGAGAGAGAGAGAGGGGCAGCGAGCAAGCGAGCTTTTGCGAGTTTATAAATGCTTTTCACTTGCCAGCTTGAGAAGCAGCTGGCTCGTCTTCGTTGTCGTCGTCGTCGTTGGATTGCAACAGTACAACTTAATTGAAAAAATAGAGGGCTATGTCTGTGAGGCAGAGAAGAAGTCGGCATTGTTGCACTCTGTGGAGCCTGTGCGCGGACATGTTTATTTGTAAATGAATTTATCATGATGTTACTGCCGGCAAGTTTGTGCAGCACACGTACATGTGCTACCAAATAAGCCTCGTCCAGAGAATGGTCGATCCAGGGACGCGCGTGACATATTCGACTGCTGGAGTGAAATTGGGAAAAAAGTTTGTTTGCCCGATAACAGGGTCGAACTGTTGACCTTCGCGTTATTAGCACGACGCTCTAACCAACTGAGCTAATCGGGCTGTATATGAGATTGTTGCAGCACTAGCGTTATTTTCAACGTGCGCACATTTTCAAGATCCTGCAGGAATGTGCAGGATGATCAGATCACATTGGCGACTGCTTGTTCTGCACGTTGCTTATGCGCAGGAAAACGAGTTATGCTTTGCCGCACGCCCTCACGTCATGGAAGACTGCCGCATTATACCCAATCCCGAAAATCCATATTGATGAAATCTGTTGACTCATTCCGTCACGGCGGGATCTTATTGGCTTGCTCACGATTTGATCGCTTAAATTGAAAGATAAATGATTGCCAGCGCATTTGGCTTGATCGAGCTAATCTATTGGACAAAAAGACATTTGATTCCCTTTCCCTTTCCCCCTCCCCCTGATCCGAGCCGGCTGCTTAGTTCACACGAGACAGGCGCAATATTACTGGCTCGCATCCTCGGCCCGACGTGCTCGACTTTCTCGCCTCACAACTGGCACACGAGACATCATAATGGTTTGCGCTTGCGGCCTAACAATCAAGCTCGCGTGTCCTGTCAAGTCTGCCGGGCCGGGCCGGTCGCGCGCCGGCAAGAGATATGATTTCCTAGCTGCGTGTGGACATTCATTGCGCACTGCAGTCTCGCACTAGCCCGAGAGCTAAATGGACTCAAATTTGGCCGTGCGCAGCCTTTTCGCGCCCCCGTGCCAACTGGACTGGGCTGGTCATCGCGGCGCCTAATGATCTACTTCTTCTTGCTCTTCTTGCGCAAGAAAGAGCAGACCATCGCGGCCAAAACAAAGCTCTCTCTCTCTCCCTCTCTCTCTCTCTCTCTCTTGCGCAATCGGCGCGCTTGCTTGACCTCCTCCGCCCCCGCCCGAGCTGACTCGACACAGCTCGTGCTCAGCACCGCCGCCGCCGCCGCAACAACAATAAGACAACAAAAACATCAAAACCGACATGTCCATTTAAGCAATTGCGCGCTTTGACCGCTCCCGTTTGCCCTCTCACGCGCCCAAGATCCATTATTAATATTTGCTCGCTGCACGGCCGGCCGCGCTCTCGCTCTCGCTCTCTGGTTGCCGGGCCCGATTTTATTATGTTTCATTTGTAACGACGGTTTGAGTCAACCCGGCGCGCCTGCACAATCACAGTCGCAGACTCATTTATAAGTGGCGGCTCTTGTGGTCGGCGGCGAGTTCATTGTGTGCGGCCGCACGCCTGTTGGAATGCACAAAGTTGGCCCGACGGTTTGGGGTTGCGCTAAATAGTTGCAAGTTTCGTTGGCCCCGGCCCCGGCCCCTGGCCCATAATCAATTCAGTCCGTTGAGGCCAGTTGATATGAGCCGGCCGAGTGCGAATCGTCGGCCTGTCAGCGCGCTCGAGCCCACTCGGACACGTTCATTTGTTTTCTTCTCGGCCGTGTCTTGATTATCCCGGCCCACTCTGTCGCGGGCCGCCAGTCTCGCTAGTCTAACGAGATAAGATCATCATTACAAGTCGCAGTGTCGTGTTTTTCGCGCGCGCGTCTGTGAGTGTGCGTGTGCGCATGTGTGTGTGTGTGTGTGTGTGTGTGTGTTGCTCAACAACGTGCAAGCCGACTGCAGCAGCAGCAGCAACAACATACGCCAACGCATGGAATCACTTATGGGCCAGGTGGCAACAAGCTCAGCTGCTACTCGGATGCAGATTTTGGCAACTGCCCCGACACGCGCAAGTCGATCACAGGATTCTTAGTCATGTTGAATGGCGCGCCCATCGCGTGGAAATCATCCAAGCAAGCTAATGTTGCGAACTCAACTACCGTCGCAGAGTTTGTCGCTGCAAGCACCGCATGTGTAGACGTGCTTTGGGCTCGACAGTTACTGCGTGAACTTGGACGCAAGCAAGTGCGACCTACAGAAATCTTTGTTGATAATCAGAGCGCAGTGAAACTCGTAGTTAATCAGCAAGTGCATTCGAAAACAAAACATATCGATATCCAGTTTATGTTCGTTCGTGACGCATACAACAGTGGACATGTTGACGTTAAGGATATCGCAGGCACCGATCAGATAGCCGACATGCTAACCAAACCGATGTCGCGAGATCGTCTCAAGCGCCTGTGTGATATGGCCAACATTGGCCCCTACCCAAGTTGTACTGTGAGTGGGAGTGTTGGAGAGCGCACAGCTCAACGCGGACGGGCGTATAACATTCGGCAATCGCAGCGCACGAATGCAGTCGAGTTAACGTGAAAAAAAGCATACTTCATACTATAGCACAAGCGCTAGTTTGGTTCTAACAGGGGGGGGGGGTGTGTGGTCCACCACCAACGAGCAACACTGCAGCAGCAGCAGCAGCAGCAACAACAACAACATCTCTCTCTCTCTCTCTCTCTCTCTCTCTCTGGGCTCTTGCCTCTGGTCGTACAAACACAAATGGACTTTGGGATGGCCCCAGCTGCACTGGGCCTATCAACTTGAGGCCCACTGCCCACTAACTTTGTCTTTGTCGTCGTTGTCGTCGTACAACAATTGATTAATTGTCACACAAGTGACGAGCACGAGCCAAGGAGTCGGCCCCAGCCGAGGTCTCGCTCGTCTCACGCGAGTTGCATGCCAAACAGGGAGCGGCCTCCTTCCGGCAAGCGGCCACTTGTTAATTGGGCGGCCCGCCCAAGGCTCACTCTCTTGCACTAACTCTCGCGGCCAGTGCGCGAGCAGTGTCGCATCATAATGATCGCATCTCAAGAGATCCGCGCGCGGCCACTCGAACACACTGGCACATGAGAATGGCCCCCGCGCTCGGTACTAGCGAACAAGTGGTTGCAACTTGCAACAAATAGAACTGACAGAGTTAAGTTCTGATTTCTTTTTCCCGGCCTGTCCCAACTCGTGCACTGGGCCGCGCGAGTCAAGTGGGGCACGCGAACTTGAATTAATTGGACAACTCCGGGTTAAAGTTACCACTTCAACTTAAACAAGTGGACTCGGTGGTATGGGCGAACGCGAGCCTGATTGAAGATGAGTTATGATGCCAGTTCTGATCGCGCGCGCGCGAGTGAGAGTGCGAGCGAGAGCAGGAGCTCGATCAAAGTGCCGCCTCTCACTGTTCGGTAGCGAGCAATCGTCAAGCTGCAAGATAGATAAATTAGATTTGGCGCCCATTCCACTTCACTTCTTAACTTCTCTTCTTTCGTTACGCTTGCTCTGGCTCGCGCAAGTGGACGAGACGCGCGTGCGAGACGAGCACTTGCAAGATTAATGAAAACTCTCGTTCACTCGTCGCGATTTGATTCGGTGGCACGCGTGCTTGAGAGTGCGTGAGAGGAAGAGAGGAGAGAGAGCAAAGTTCACTTTTGATGCCACTCACTTCTCCTTCTTATCGAGAGTTCTTAGTCGATATAGACTGGCCTCTCACTCGGTGCTCGATTTCATATTCACACACACACACACACACACACAAGGCCGAGGCTCCGGCAAACGCGAGCCGACAAGACCGAGGACTTGTCGCGCTCGGCGCAGGCAAGCGGACGGGCGACAGCAAAGATGATTGATTGCCGCGTATGATAATCACAAGACTTCTTGTCCGCCTGTGCCTCTTGGCGCGCTCGACGCGGGTCTTGGCGCGACTCGCATCGTGCGCGCCACGAGTGTTTAGTCGAGCGCGCTTACCAGTGGTGTGTGCGACAACTAATTGTCGAGCCGCCCGGGTGTGTGTGTGTGTGTCACTTGCGGCACGAGCGCGCGACCCTGTCGACCGGAAGCGACGAGACCGACAGGGGCGCGGCGCGTACAGGCGGTCCCAGTGGAGCGCAAAAAAAACCAGCTCAGGCAGTGTGTTTGCACGAAAATCAGTGCCACTGGGCACTGAGTTTGAATATGCGCACGGCCAGGCTCGGGCAGAGTCAACAAACACTCGCTCGCGCGACTCTATCAATCAAGTGGTCGCGACGGATAATTCCAGTTGACTTCATTCGTGTTTGTCGTGTCGTGTTGTGTCGTGTCGTGTCGAGTCGGCGCCACTTTTCGCTGGGTCGATTGTAACCAGCCAGTGAGAGAATGGCGATTGCCTCTGGTGAGTGATAATTCAAAATTGTCTCTTTTTGTGCGTCGAGTTTGCTTTAGAGAAGAGGCCCATTGTGGTCTGTGGTGTGCGCCCGCCCGCCCGCCCGCTCGGGAGGAGAAGATGAATCTCAACCCGCTCGGGGCGCGCACGCGTCAAACAGCAAGTCTCGAGTGCCAACTCAACAAGACAGATTGAGCCGTCCCGCCGCCGCAGATCGATCGACCGACCGACCGACCGACCGATCGATCGATTGGTATCTCGGGATTGTTTCCGGCGCCGAGCTCGGTTATATTTTCGTCCTTCTTTGTCTCTTCCCCCCCCGCTCTGCTTAGCCTTTTTGCAAACTAAACAGATTTCCCTCGCAAAAGTCTATTGTGCTACCGTGCGACTTCCCCCGTGGAGCCCCATCCATCAATCGCAAGCTAGCAAACGAGTTGTCCTTGTCGCTGGGCTTTATTGAGTCGCGGGGCCTGCGCTTGCAAACTAGCAGGCAAATTTAGGCACACCCGAGCACAAAGTCAGACCAATTGGGATCAGGCCAATTGCCGCTTGCTCTTGGTTGAGCTCGCCCGCGCTCGACGTGCGCGCCAACAAACATAAAACACCAACTATTTAACATCCGAGAGGGCAAGCAGTCGCACCGGGGTCTAGCCCTGGGCCTGTCAATGTCCATCCCGTGCCAGGGCAATCTATTGGGAGGGGAACACATATTCACTTGACAAAACAATGTGTTTGTCTGCTCGCGCGTCGTGTCTCTTACGTGCGGGCAGGCGGGCGGGCGCGCATCTTGTTTGGCTTGCATGTGCGGGACTGAGAACTCTCGATGCTCGGCGAGGGTCGGCACCGATCGAGAGCGTAAGAGAGTTGCACAAGCCAATGTCGATTTAAACAGACTGTACGCACTAGAACCAGCGTCGCCGTCAGGAACAGGCGAGGAGCGATTCGATTGCTAGTTGCAGTGTGAGCGTGTGTGAGTTTGTGCCACCGATGCCGATTGAAATGTCACATTCATTGTTGCGCCGCGGCAGCAGCAGCATTGAGTGCGCACACAATTTGCTTGCGTTGCGCGCAGTAATGTTTTGATTTCATGAAGAGGGCGTGCAGATAAACTCCTTCGTGCAACTCGCGCCTAGCCTCTTGGGACTTGATAGACGCGCGCGCGCGCCACTGTTGCCGACCGCTTGCAATGAAACAAAGTGACACCGCTCGCCTGGGTTTGGGAGGCGCGCACTATTTCAGACTAGATGGAATCAATCAGGATGAAAGCGCACACGAGCTGGCCGGCGTCGTGTCTGCTCGCGAGTTAGCTTGCCCGGCCGCCTCGCGCGGTTGTCTCGTCGGATGCTCGCCATCAAGTTTAGAGGCGACTCGCGCGGGCACGACAAACTTGCTCAGTTCCGGCTCCTCTTCCCTGTCATCACGCGATACTCGTTTGCTTGCACTGACCCGTGTGCGCGCATTGAGAGCACGCGCACCGGGCATCGTGGGTGCGACTCCGCGCGCACAAAGTGAGGCAGTGCGAGCGCGCCTCAAAAGCGGGCCAAGCGCGCGTTGTACATTTTCATACGCTTCACTTATTAGCATGGACACTGAACGCGCTGGATGCCGCCGCTGTCTCGCCTTGCTGCGCTGGCCGGCTGCACGCGACCAATTTGAAAAATATCTCCGCCCGTGCCTCTTGTGCGCTTGTTACAATTCGACTCGAAGTCCAAGAGAGAATGGGCCGGTCGGTTTTCAAAAAACTGGCCGCGAGAGTGGTGGCCCGCAAACAAGCGAGCTGGACACACGCGATCGCGCGCGACACGATCCACTGCGGTCGAGGCTCGCTTTAGCCTTTCCAGTGGCGGGCGGACAATAAATCAAGCAAGGCCAGCAAGCAATCGAGGGGAGGAGGGGAGAGGCCGCTTTTTGCTCGCTGAGCCCGTTGCCGCCTTTGCAGCGGCGCGCAATTGGTCGCGATCGAATGACTCGATGCGCGCTCAAATTGAGTGCATCGAGAGGAAAGTCTCGTCTCTCTCTCTCTCTCTCTGCTAGCTAGCCAGTCAAGCCGACTAAACGGGCGACTTATCTTACCCGCTCCAAGCGGCACACACGCTCATATTCTCAAATATTTGTGTTTGCACCCACGGCTGCACGGTCTTGTTGTGTTCCGAGTTCCGCCACGCCCCCCCCCTTCGCCCTTTTCCAGGTGCACTAGGCGCACCCTCAGACTCGGTGCACATCTCATAGATGCAAAGACTCGCTAACATGCCATGGCTGCAACCTGCTAGACTTCATATTTTGTCAACTCTACATTGCCAATAATCTAACACAACCAGCACCTGAAAACGCCTTATCTCGTCTCGACAACTAAAAAAAAAAAAAACAATTGCCGCCGCCGCCGCTGCCGAACAGTCGCGCCCAAGTGGTCAATCGAGCCGAACGACACGCGTATTGTGCGCGGTCGTACTGCGAGCATTGACTGCATGGCCAGTGGCTTTCCCCCGCCGCGTGTCATCTGGACCAAGGCCAGCGGCGATCTAGCGCCCGACGCGACTGGCAAGCAGCACGAGTCGAGAGCGGCCACGGCCAGCGCACGCGAGCCCGCAATTGGGCCCAGCTCATCCTCGCCATCCTCCTCGCCGTCCTCCTCCTCCACCTCCTCCACCTCCCCCTCTCCCTCCTCCTCCTCGAATTGGAACCTTGGAACTTGGGTAAGTACAGTGCTGCCACCTGTCCGGCCTAATTGCGCCACAACACACCTGTCTCATCTCGTCTCGTCTTGTTGCGGCCGGTGAATCTAATTTTCGAAACTCTAAACCATTCCGAACCTAAAAGCGCTCCATCGTGTCCAGTCCACATTTGCAAGTGTTCGAGAACGGTTCGCTCAACATTCTCGACGCGCGCGATTCCGACCACGGCCATTACATGTGCCAGGCCTCGAACGGGGTCGGCCCGGGCTTGAGCAAAGTGATACGGGTGACTATAAACGGTAAGTAGTTCGAGAAGAAGAGAAGAAGAGCGCAGTTCAAGAGTCGTGCAATGCTTACCTTGTGCTTACAAACTTGAACTTGCCTAACAATTTTTTCACACATGTTGATTGGAGAGCGCCAGCAAGAGCCTTATCATTTTCAGGGGCGTCGCCATGGCCAAGGGCCGAGCGAGCGAACGAACGAACGATCGAATTAAATTCTTCGTCGTCAATCCGTTGCGTCATCATCGTATTCGTCGGCCAGAACGACTCTGAAAATTATACGGCACTTTATGGGCGTCCCCGGGTGGCGGTGAGTGGGTGGAGTTTGTGAGAGTGTGCATCTGGTTAAGTGAATAGAGAATTGGCTTCTTGGAATTGGTTTGCTCGCTTGTTGGATACATTGTTGCCTCTTGTTCGAGCACTCAATCAATTACTAGAGCTCAAGCTGAGACAAACCCAATAGACGCCGGTCTGGTCAGCCCGGCGTGTGGTCGCGGCGGCGGCGGCGGCGACGAGTTCAAATCGAGTCCAAATTAAGAGGAGGAAGAGAGAGAGAGCGCGTTTGCGTGGCAATCACTAATCATATCACTAATCACTAATGGCAATCACTTGACGCCGCGTGGTTGTCATGAGACCCGATCTCGGTCGACGATAAAGATCTTTGGCTCGGGTCGAGCGAACGAGCACAACTTGTGTGCGCTCATGCCCGCCCCCCACACACACACACACACACACACACACACACACTGCACGAGCTACTTCGGTAGCGCGCACACAGCTGGCCCGGCGCCGCCGCCGCAGCCGCTTGTTACTTGCAAGTTGCAACAAGTCGAGTTACACGTTGATTTGGTGGTTTGTGGTTTGGATGTTGAAATAGATTAACACTGACAACAGCAACATTTCGATAGTTTATTACTGACGACTATGAGCACAATTATGATGATGATGATGATGATGATGAACGGGCGGGTGTTCCCTCTGTGGCGCGAGCTCAATATTCATGTTCCTCTGCGGAACGCGTCGTTAGATCAGCGCCGCGCCAGCCGGGCGCCATCATAATCGTCTAATGAGAGGACGTGGAGCGATAATCAGTTCGTCCATGTACATTGTATACAGAGGAGGGGGGGGGGTGTGGGGGTGTGTGGGTGGGGTGGGCTAATAACAATCAACAATGGCAAGCGAGCGTGCGCGCTCCGTTCTAATGAATTGATTTCGATTATGATTTGAATTGATTTCATAGGGATGATCAGCAATTAGTCACCAGTTAGATTAGTTAGTTAGAGGAGCGTGTACGCGTGTTTGACTAACGCTCGGCCAACTCTCTCGCACACTCCATATTTGCACGCACAAACTGAGCTCGGCGCGGCGGTTCGCGGGCGCCAATTTGTTGATTGGCTCGCTTGCCCACTCTCGATCAGATTGTTCTCTTTGCTCGAGGCGCGCGCGCGCGGTAGTTCGGAGCTTGAGCTCGCTGAGTTTTTCATTGCTCTGCTGCAAGTTTGCCAGTGCTCGCTTGCTCGCTCGTTGGCAGCATCATGAAGATTCAATTCGCCGGCCAGTTTCACACCGGCCACGCGAGCGCACGAGAAATGCGCTCGCTCGATTTGAAAGTAGTTTGATTGCCCAGTTGACTATTGTTGAATACACCACTTCGCATCGCATCGCATCGCATCTATTGTTTAGCTTGATTTGGCACCACAAATACACAGTAATCGGACGTCATAAATTGGGCGCACTTTTTGCGTGGCTCGCGCGTTCCTTCAGTTCATCTGTCGCGAGCGCGCATTCAATTGTATTTCGCGCGCTCGACACACAATTAAATCGGCACTCGATCTAACTAATTGTGTGTGTGTGTGTGTGATCATATATGAGATTGCACTTGCTCGATACGTGATGGTGTGTGACATCTGCCGGGCCTTGCCGCATGTGAAATTCAATTACCTCTCGCTAATTACCTCTTTTGCAACAAAACACTTTGATTCCAACACTGACTGAACACGCACGCATGGCATACGTCACATCGCACAGTTGCCGCCCAGTTTCTAACACGCCACGCCGTCCAGTATGTGGCCCGGGGCGAGCAGACGCACCTCAAGTGCCAGGCCAAGGGCGACTGGCCCGTCGCGCTCACTTGGTTCAAGAATGGCCGCCACAAGCTGGAGCCCGTGAACTCGCAGGACTCGAGCGCCCTGGCCGGTGGTGGCTCGCAGCGCGCCGCCGAGGGCCCGAGCCACCTGCTGCTGTCCAGCACAACGGCCAGCGTGTTGGCCACGCTCGACAGCCAATTGCAACTCGTGAACTCGAGTCGACGCGCGAGCAGCAACTCTTTGGCCCACCAGCTGGGCGCCTGGTTCTCGTCGTCGGGCGGCGCCGAGCGGCAGCCCGACGAGCCGAACGCAAGCCCGCCCGGCCAGGTGGGCGGCCTACTAATGCAACGCTACTCGATGACAATCTCGGAGCATCTTTTTCCATCGGCCACGCCCACTAGCTCGCACGCACAACTCCAGCATTTGAGGGAGCAACAAGCGGGCGCGCTGCAAATGATTAGCGGCAGTCCAACGTCGGGACTAGCTCAAGTGGTGGCCAGGAACTACCACCAGCAGCAACCTGTTGTCGTGCAATTGTCGTCCACGCTCACCATTGACCAAGTTGAACGTCAAGACATGGGCACTTACAGGTGCTTGGCGGGCAACGAGTTCGGGCTCGACGAGCGTCTCGTCCAGCTTATCGTCCAGGAGCCACCCGATCGAATCGAGGAGCTCTCCGTTCTTGATGTCCAGTCGCGCTCGGCCACACTCGGCTGGTGGGCGCCCTACGACGGCAACGCGCCCATTCACAGCTATCACATTCAATACAAGCCCGCGGCTATCACGTTTAATGGCCCCTCCGCGTCGGGGGCCGCCTACCCGGGCCACGCCCACCACCATCGCAACCACGCCCATGCTCACCACCAGCAAGCAGATGACACGAGTGGCAGCGGCTGGCTCAACTACACGGTGGCGGCCACTTCGACCGCGGCCGCTGGGGCGGCGAGCCCGCTAGAGGGCGCTGCGGCGGTCCAGAAGAGCGCCCTCGCAAGTGGGCGTGTCTTGAACAAAATCACACTCGGCTCGCTCCGCCCGGTGACGCACTACTACTTCCGGTTGGCGGCCGAGAACAAGCTGGGCCGCGGGCCCGTCTCGACGCTCATTGGCACGCTGACACTTGAGGAGGCGCCCGGTGCGGCGCCGGGCAAACTCAAAGCTATTGCACAATCCTCTTCGAGCATCCTTGTCAGCTGGAACAGGTTGCAAGAGCGCGAGGTGTTCGGCTCAATACACGGCTATTACGTGGCCTATCGGCAGTTGGCCGCCACTTCCGGTTCAGATAACACGGATTCACTAACAGGTGGTAGTGATCAGGTACAAGTGGTGCCCACACTGGACACTGAAGAGTCGGCGAAAACAACAACAACCACGGGACAAGCAAATGCGACGATAAAAAACCCACAACAGCAACAACAACAACAACAACAACAACAGGCCGATGCGACGACAAACATCTACAAGACCATAGCGCACGACGAGAAGCTCAGCAAGTTCGATGCGCTCCTGACGGGCCTCAAGCGGAGCACTCGGTACGCGATTAGTGTGCAGGCGTTCAATGGGCGCGGCACGGGCCCAGCGAGCGAGCCCGTGGTGGTGCGCACGCTTGAGCTCGACTTGCCCCGTCAGATGAAATTGTTTGTCAAGCAGGCGAGCAACAGTTCAATTCGGCTCGAGTGGCGCCCTCTATCGCAGGCCGCGCTTGCAATTATGTCAACACGTCAACAGCAACAGCAGGAGCAGCAGCAGCAGCAGCAGCAAGACTCACAGAACACATCAAGTGCACCGAGTTCGCAAGTGGCCAGCGGCGCCGTTGACGTGGTCGATTATTACAGTGTATTCCAGGCTGAGCTTGGCGGCGACGAGCAGCCGCGCTGGCAGGAGGCACGCCTACCCGGACACGCCTCCTCGCATCTGGCCGAACAGCTCAAGTGCGGCACGCGCTATCAATTCTACGCAATTGGCTCGAATCGCATCGGACGGGGCGAGCAAAGCGAGATTTTGGACACCAAGACGGCGGGCGGCGAGCCGACGGCGCCCGACCGCCAGTCAAGCTTTGATGTGATCAACACCACCTGTTACGTTGTTCGACTCGACCACTGGCAAGACAACGGCTGCCCGCTGAGGCGTTTCGATGTGCGCTACCGACTGGAGCCGTTGCGCGACTGGGCTCACCTGGCCCACTTTGACCTGCAGAGTGCAGAGCAAAGTTTGGGAACTGCAACAACAGCAATAGCAACAACAACAACAACCTCAACACCAAGTGGCAACCTCATGAATGCAACAACCAGTGCGCCGCACAACCTGTTCAAGCGAGCACTGGATGAGACCGCCACCGGTGGCGCTGATGAGTTCTCGTATCAAGACGGCGTGGAGCAGCGAGGCGGCGCCGAGGAGGACGAGCTCGCGTTTGTGGATTACCCGTCGGCGCCCGGCGAGGACGACGGCAGCCAGCAGCAGCAGCAGCAGCAGCTCGACTACATGGCGCTCGAGGCGGCGAGTTTGATCTCAAAGGATGACACCCAAACACCTGCGAGCGCCTACCTGTCCGGCCACAGCGACGCCCAACTGTTCAGTCTGCTCAAAGACTCGATGGCGCCCGCGTTCGGTGGCGACTCGCCACAATCGCATGTGGACACGCTCGTAGAGACCGGCGGCGGCGGTGGCGCAATCAGACGTGCGACGACCATGCCCCGCGTGGTCCAAGAGTGGCAAGCGTCCAATTTTGTGCTCGAGACGGCAGAAAGGGCCTCGTCGTCGTCGTCGTCGCCTGAGGTTGAGGCCGATGATGCAAGGTCAAGGGCGACAACAAAGGCAAGACAACCACAGGCCAACTGGCGCCGCGTGCACCTGTGCAACTTGAAACCGGACGCCTATTACACGGTGCAGATTCGCGCAGAGAATCGCGTAGGCGAGACTGAGGCCGAGTACAGGCTGCTCACGTCACCCGAGGGTCTCGAGTTTGACCCTGAAATTAAGCGGCACGTGGTGAGCAGTCGGCTCGATGCGGCAAGCGATCGCATGACAGCGGGCCGCCACTCGGTCGCGAGCAATCTCGGCGGCTTGGTGGGCCTCAACCAGTGGCCCTGGCTGGTGCCCGTCAGTCTAATCATAACTCTCATCACAATTGTCATCATTATCGCCCTGCTGCTCAAGCGGTCAACTTTTGGCAATGGCGACGCGAGCGGATGCGGCCCGGGCGCTTGCGGCCTGGGCACCACCGCGGGCGGTTCGTCGCCCGATTCATCAAGTGCCTCGAGCACCACCACGACCATGGCGGCCAATCCCGGCGCAAACCACAATCTGGTGGTAGGCGCGGCGTGCACCTTGCAGCGCCGGCCAAACGGCGCGTATCTAGACCAGCAGCAGCAGCAGCAGCATAACCACCATCACCACCACGTGCACCGCTCGCCACCTGCACCCTCGTCAACCACTGGCTCATTTGCCCCGTCGTCGCACCACCATCACACTTTGCATCATCCGGCCAGCCGGACGCACAATTCAGCAGAGCTCATGTATCGTCACAACACGATGAGACAGTATTCAAATAGGAGCGCCATTGACCCGTCGGGAAGTGGCGGCGGCGACCTGGTGCTCGCGCCCGGTGACGCGCAAAACTACGCAACGGTCGTGGCCGGGCCCGCGCGCCATTCGACGAGTTTGTTTGCAAACACGGCCAACCAGTTTCAAGACGTGATGAGCCAGCAACAACAACAACAACAACAGCAGCAGCAGCAGCACTTTGACGCAAACTCGGGCAGTGTGGCTGCCAACGAGCTGGCGCTGGCCGATATTTACCAACAGCGCGCTGTGGCCAATCAACAAGCGATCTACGGGGCCGCAACCACTAGCAATCACCCGTCCCCGGATGGTCCTCATGAGGTGTCGCCCTATGGTGGCGGACTCATGCTGCACACGATGCCCAACCTACTGAGCGGATCGGATCACACCCAAACAACGGGGACCTCTAGTGGAATCCAAGCAAACACAGGCTCGCCCTCCACCACAGCGCCTCTTTCGTCCATAAACTCCACCTCGACAGGTAGCGCCAGCCAGACTGACCACTTTCATCACCACATGATGGCGACCACCTTGCCCGCGAGCAATCAAGCGGGCAGCTCGCGGGTCTACCTGTGCGCCTCCTCGGGCAAGGACCAGGATCAGGACAAAGCCTCGATCTTCTATGGCATGCCGCAGCTCGACGAGCAACAAGTTGACAATTATGCCCAACAGCAGCAAAATCAAGACAGTCTCAGCCAGTTTTTTGCATTGCACCAGGAGCAACAGCAGCAAGGTGGTCAGCTGGTGCCCGATGATTGTCTTGCCTTCGACCCAGTTTACGCAACTATTCGGCGTACATTCCCACAGGCCTTCAAGTATTTGACCCTTCAGCACAAGCCCGGTGCCACAGACTCCGCTGCTACGGCCCAGCAGCAGCAGCAGCAGCAGCAGCAGCAGTAGCGGGAGAACCATTAGCAGACAATTCGCATTATAGTTAAATTGTTAGATTGAACATTAAAGTGATAATTTCCAAATTGAAATAACATATTATCAAATTATTAGCTTAGGATCAAAACAAAACAACTTGCATTTTTACTTTATTATATTGCCTATCCCGTATGATTGACTAATTCTAATTTGTGCTTTCGTTCATTGAGCCGCGTTAGAGTGGCGCCACATGCCCTATCTCTCAAGTGCGTTGAAAAATATCTTAATTTTGTTTCTGCAAATCCACATAGGCGCCCATAATGAGACTCTTGCTCGTTTCCTTGACGCTACACTGGAAGTGGACGCGCGATCCCTCGCGCCACATGCTCGTTACAATCGTCTCGCCCGGATAAATGACGCCCGAGAAACGCGCTTTCACCCTGTGCACTTGCTCGTCCGGATAACACTTCATTACGTGCCGGACGGCAAAACCTAACGAACATAATCCGTGCAATATGGGCCGCGTGTAGCCACCGGCCTGTGCAAATATTGGATCAATATGTAGGGGATTGCGGTCGCCCGAGAGCCTATACAAAGCGGCCTGATTGAGTTGAGTCGTCTGCTCGCAAGTTTTGTCCGCTGGACGCTCGGGCACACTAACCATTGGCTCCACTTGAGGGTTGCTTGTTTGCCGTGGGCCATTCCAACCGCCGGCGCCGACTATCATGCAACAAGTTTGATTGCGACACAACAGCTTACCTGATGCAGTGTAAGTATTTGTTTCGGCAATAACAACTGTACCCGAGCCCTTGTCGAGGATCTCCACCATGTGCGGTTGCTTGGTCACGAATTTGCTCTCGTTTAGTGGCAGTGGCCCGAAGAACTCAATAAATTGCTCGCCGTGCAGCAAACGCGACACATCAAATGGAATCTTCAATTTGGCCAAATGATTTTGATGCGTATCAAAATCAATGAGGGCTTTGATGCTGGGCAATATACAAAAAGTGGGATAGAACGTGAAACCGTCGCAACATTCGTAGAGGTACTTAAGATCCTGGTCCTCGCCTATGCCGAGTGCGTACAGTATGGCCGCCTCGGGCGTATAAATAAACTCGGATTGTTCCATGGTAGTAGTGGACATTGCATGTGCCTTCTTGTGCTGCCTATCACTGCCAAGAGCCGGACCTTGAGCTGCAGGATACCCTAAATGGAAGGAGTGGATTTGACGGCCGGTGGAGTCGTCGAGTAGTCGTGGTTATGTTGCTCTCACTTAGTTTTTGTGCACTATTAATACAGTCCGTCGAATTTGTCACCTCTTTATCTGTTGCAACTAGCCAGCTAATGGGATCAGGCTCAGACCAATGTGTATATGATTCTAATTTGATTTATTGCGACTAGTCTACACCTGTACACTTTTACTCTTGATTAATTAGCACTAGATTGTTCAAGATGATTTCCCTGACCAGTCGATTTAGTGGTGTTTGAGGAACAAGAATGTTTGCATTGTGGTCGACACCCTGTAAATGTGTGTATATGAGATTGTGCAATACCAATAACAAGTAAATAGGAACAACAATAAGAGTTGGAGTCGATGGGCTCTTACGTGACTATTTGTGGTTAGAATGGGCGGTAGTGATGTAAACAAGCAACACTAATACAAGACAGAAATCTTTGACAGCGTCCGTGAGCTTGGACGTGTGTGTGTGTGTGTGTGTGTGTGTGTGTGTGTGCTTGTGTTAGGGCAACCAAGACGCTACCGCTTCTTGTAAGCGCACACTGCTAGCACGCGGGCAGCCACTCGCAATGCAATCGAGCCTTGAACAAGGTGGGCGATGGCATCTCACGCACAGGTGCGTAGTAGTTTCTTATTACATCGCACATCCTTTGGCTGGCTCGTCTAACAAGCCAAAGAGATATGACAGACCAACATGAACAAGATCGATATCTTGAGCCAGTAGGTGGCGCGCGCGCTCAAGCCAAATCTTGAGGACGCACGTTGTGGCGCGCGCAAGAGAGTCAACTTGTGAAAAATGATGATCCACGACCCTTGTCATGCCGTTGGCCCGTTCGCTAACCCGCTAGACGCCGCAACGAGTTGATACATTTCGCGGCCCGTACGGCCGCGCGACGCCTCATCATCATCGTCGTCATCATCATCAGTGGCAGCAGCAGCAGCAGCAGCATATGCACCAGCCTAAGGTCCAGCCTGATAATCTATTGCTCGCTATAAATCTTCATCTTCAGCTCTGAGGACTTCAGCTCGAGTTTTCTCCCGTGTCGAGCGTGTGCGAAATAGCAAGAGGTGGAGATGGCAAACCTCGAGAATTCCACACACACACACACAAACACACAGGCGCACAGCTACCTCGACGACGCGCTCGCGTGATGACGGGCGCGTAACCCCAAAGAATTTGTCGTCCCAGTGGGCAAGTCATCCAGTAGCGGCTGGCGGGGCCATCAATCTTTATTGGGCACTGCACCCGTCGCGACCGGCATAAGTTAGCGCCGATCAACGGCGGCCCCGGGCCAGTTCTCGACTGCGCACGGCCGGCTGTGCGCAGTCGAGAAACCAACAAGTCTCGAAAATTGAACTGAATTTTGTCATATTAATTCCTTAATGAAGCGTAATCAGAGCAACTAGTGGTTGTCCGCGAAAGAGGTAAATAAAACTTTTGCAAAAAAAAACTTATTAATCAACAACATGTTGCGGGCGGGCGGGCGGGAGCGCGCGCGCGGGAGGAGAGAAATCAACATCTCAAAGCTTGAAGTTAAGTAAAGCCGAGTAGTTAGCTAAACTACTCTCGCTACTTGTTTCTGGCGTGTGTTGTTTTGAGCTTATCTCACTTGTTAGCTGCAGAACGTGCTCACCGCGGGCGCGCTTAAGTAAGCAGCACGATGTCGGCCCGCGACAACAACAACAACAACAACAACACCGGCAGCTGATCGGGTTGCATGCAAAACTCTCTTGAGGAAGCCCATTTAAGAACACCCAACCCATAACTGTAAGTGACGACTTGAAGCAAGTGAGAGCAAGCGAGAGCGAAAGCGATAACTGTCGTCTGCGTGTGTGTCCCAGCAAGCAAGCCGAACCAGACCCAATTCGCGCAACAATTTGTGTGTGTGTCCGCGCGAAAGTCAAGGAGAAAAACGAGCGCGCTAATTAGAGAGCCCATTGGTGTGGTACAGTCAGCTGTTGCCGACTTGAGAAGAAAGGTGAGCGAGCTCATTGCACAAGTTCAACAAGTTACTTATTTAGTTAGTCTTCCAGTCGGCCAGTCAGTCAGTCAGTCAGTCGCGCGATGGTCCGAAAGCGTTGACTAATATGCTGGCGACAAGTGAACGATGGGAAGTGTCGTTTGCTCCGGCGAGAGAGAGAGAGAGAGAGGGAGAGAGAGAGAGAGAGAGAGAGAGAGAGAGAGAGAGAGAGGGCGATCCTCGATGATGCTCGTCGACTCGCGCCGAGGACCAAGACCAGGACTCGCACGGGCGAGCTTTGGCCCGCTTGCTCTTGGCGCTTGCAAGCTGAAAACTTGTTTCTCTTCTCCATGCCAACGCAGCCAAAACCAACTCGAGGAGGAGTTTGTGCGACAACACTTTTGGTGCGCGCGATAACACTTGAGCGCGCTAGTCAAGCGTATCTCTCACTCTATCACTCGCTCGCTCTTAACAAGAAGCGCTAATTCTTCTCTAACGGTGATTAGCAGCGCACGACGACGCGGCACAACTAACGGATTCATGCGCCCGCCCGCCTGCTCATCGTCAGGTATTGCACAAGCGCGCGCTCCAACTCCTCTCTATCTCCATCTCCCTCGCTCTCGCTCTCGCTCTTTGCCCGTGACGCAGCTCGGGGTGGGCTCTTCTCATTTATCGTCGCCGTCGTCGTTGTCGCCGCCAGCGCCGCCAGGGAATGTAAACGAAGTTAGTTAGTGAGTTATTTAGTTAG
The DNA here is from genome assembly GCA_018703695.1 of Prunus fruticosa. NCBI lineage: Eukaryota > Viridiplantae > Streptophyta > Magnoliopsida > Rosales > Rosaceae > Prunus > Prunus fruticosa. Next base: position 94,482 of record JAHHUK010000044.1, read on the forward strand.
CTTGTAGGCAGACGAGCGATATGTTCTCGGGAGAGTCTGCGAGATTAGGATCAGTTAGAATGCGCTGATGATTGGCGCGACGAGCCACCAACAAATACACAGAAAAACACACACACACACACACACACACACACGCACACATACACACGCTTACTCGATAGAAAGGCTGTAGTGAGCTAGCCAACTTGACTAACTAAATAACTTATTCGACCACCACCTGTTAACAACTCGACGCGAGCGCGCGAGCTTCTTCTCTTTCGGCGCCAAACGAACGACTAGCCAGTTGGCCCGTTTGACACACCTGCCAATCTAACGCACGGGCGAGCCAAATAACCGTATTAATGTAATCATTATTGAGCCATTTACGCCTTGCCGGATTGTTTGCCGCGACGCCTGCCGATGAGACGCAAGCGTGCGCGGGCTCTCCGCGCCACCGATCGCTAACTTTGAGGCGCGCGCGCGCACGTCGGCTTGTTGTTTATGCAAGTTTATGCTTTGCGCGCCCCCTCGCGCCCTCTCGATCTCATCAAACACAGTTACGACTCTTCACTTTCAATTTGCTCACTTGCCTGCCGCTTGCGTTCACGAGAAAACCACCTGTGGAATTGAATCGCGCGCACTCGGTAACGGTTCATGGCAAGAGCCATCTCTCGTCAAGTTGAATGCAGCGGGGCTTGCTCATGCTCGTGCTCGTGCCTGTATGTGCTCGCGCGCGTGTCTTACGAGAGATTTCCCCGGCGCACTAGCGGCAGTTAAAGCGAGAGCCATCATCCAGCCAGCCAGTCGACTTAAAGCCGCCGGCGCCAATTCATCTCGAGAGTCGACGCGAGCGAGCTCACTCGTAAGCTTTCGCCGCCGTTCACATGATTACGCGGCTGATACGCGACCGGGCGGGCGGGCGAAGATCGGGCGAGAGTTGAAGGTCATTAAGCACAATAGTTGAACTTGACTCCTCTCTCGCTGGCTTTAACTCTTACTCTGGCTCTGGTTAGTTCTTTCGCCCGTTAACTCACTCCCGAGTACGCGCACTCACGCCCGTTAGCTCTCTCTCTCTCTCTCTCTCTCTCTCTCTCTCTCTCTCTCTCTCTCTCTCTCTCTCTCTCTCTCTCTCTCTCTCTCTCTCTCTCTCTCTCTCTCACCCCCACCAACGCCTGGCAAGCAGCAACAAGTGCGGCGTGTTGTCGTCATCATCCTCAACACGCCGCCGCCCTTCATTCTCGGCAACGTTGTCGACGCTTGCGCGCGCGCGCGCGCTCGGCTTAAACAGTGAGAACTCGTGCGCTGTGCGTTAAGAGAGGGCGCACACTAGCACACTAACACACTAACACGAAACGCGCGCACACACGCAAAAGCGCATGCACCCAAGCGCACACCGAGCTTATCCACCCGTTAGCTCCATCCCCTTGTCATTATCATCCTCGTTGCCATCGTTGTCGTCGTCGTCGTCGTTGTCGTTGTGTGCGCGTGTGTGCGTGCTCGCGCGTCGCTTTTCCGTTACATTATCTCCGTTAGAGCAGCAAGAGCCACGGCGGCGCGCAACAAGTGCCGCTGGCGGGGAAAGAGAGGATGATGAGTGCTCTCGTCGTTCGTCGGCGGCGGCAATGGCGGTGGCACGGATGACGTTTCAATGTTAGCATGTGCATGTTTTGTTTGTTTGTTTGTTTGAGTTGCGTCGCGCTCCGTTCCGTTCCGTTATGGCGTGTTGGCGCTCGCCCCGTTGTCGCACGTTTGCGCCGGGGAATCTTGATCAAGCTGGTGCGGCGGCGGCGTGGGGCGGCCTCGTGCCGTTGGCTGCGATCGTGAAAGAAAAAAGGTTTGTCTGCCTCGTGTCGTGGCACTTTGACGGCACATTGCGCTAGCCGCCGTTTGAGGGATTCGAAATTGATCTGAGCCGAGCACCTGTGCACATTTACAAAGAGGTAGAGGTGTCAGGTCGGTGGGGGAGTTAGCCACAAGTTGTGGGCAAACTCGAGCGCTGCGAAATTTGGCAAATTCGGTTAGAACGCGTTTGCAACGTTCGCGCTGCTGCTGCAGCGCACAGGCATCGAGGGAAAAGCACGCGCTGGGCCGGGCTCTACGCGAGCGAGCGAGCGAGCAAACGGGAACGGCGAGCTCGGGCTGACGAAACTCATGCGAGCTCTCAGGCCCGCCGTGTACACGCGCGCATGAGTTTTCTAGAGTGATTGCAACTGTCAGTCGCGGGCGCACGAGTGGGGCCTTGAAATTGAGAAACTTGTTGCGCCAATTTCGGCTGGCCCAGTGCAATCGCAATGGCCGCCACGCGCGCGCGTTCGCCCAAGTTTTTGCATTCTTTCGAGAGCGGCCATTTTGATTTGCGCGCGGGACCAGCGCAGCGCCCGTGTACGTGAGTCGTGAGCTGGTTAATGCCCAACGCGGGCCCTGTACCTGTACCTGATTTCCATTCACTTTGCCGTGCTTTGCTCACGTGCGCGTAGTTTGTGGCCTGTGAGCATTGCAAAATGCGCGCAGACCCACTCGCTCGTACGCTTTCAAGCACACTTTGCATCAGCTCGAGTAGAGGGAACTGAGCTAGATAGCGGCGCACGCACAGACGAACTAACGACTGCCACTGATAAAACGGCGTAAATTTCCTCAACGCAACGCAGCGGCGGCGCTGGCGCCCGTAATTATCAAACCACCGAGCTCATGCCTCACGTTGACTTGCCCAGGGCGCGTATCAGAACAGGCGCCTTCAGAACAACCGTTGCGTGGAAACCACCAGGTGCTTCGCGACATGTTGCGCGCACACGAGCATACGCGCAAGCTTGTGCACTTGTTTGCTAATGCGCTCTAACAGCAAGAACAGCAATAACACAAAGACGCAAGCACTAGCACAAGCTGCCAACTGACATGCCAGAATGAGAGAAACAGTTAGGCTCGCTCGCTAGAACAGCGGCAAGGACGTATGAGCGCGTGCGTTACGTGTCAGCTCACGATTTGCTCGAGAGATGGAGAGAAGGCGCGCGTTCACGTCAAGAGGGGGGGGGGGCGGGGCATTTGCTTTAGGTTTAGCGACTCATAATCACTGTGTATTTGACTCGGAGGACTCGAGAGAAAATTAATACTTTTTTTCAATGTTTTCATTTTCATGTTTTTCCTCTCCTTTCTCTCTCTCTCCTCTCTTCTCTTCCCTCTCTCTCTCTCTCTCTCTCTCTCTCTCTCTCTCTCTCTCTCTCTCCTCTCACTCTACTGGCTGATTCTTTCCGATCCGAAAACCCGGGCAGCAATTTAGCGCTCTGGATCGAGCAATCAAGAGTCATGGCCGGCTAAATGGCCGCCATTGTTGTTTCCCGCTCATGTCGCAGCCGTCCGATTCTGGCGCAAGGCGCGCCCGTCGCATCCAAGAGGCCGGGGAGGGGGGCAACCAAGGAAAAGTTGTTCGGATTTTGTGGTCCCGCTCCCGCTTCGGGCCAGGCACCGAGCGCGCTAGACTCGGCGGCGGCTGCACGCGCACTGGCTCTCGCATCCCGCCGCAGGCTTCAACCGCTTCGCGCGCGCCCGAACGCTGCAACGAGTTGTGCGCGCGTTCCCGCACCCACTCGCACGCACGCACACGCATGCACGCACGCACAGCCGCACGAGCAACAAGCGATTGCCGCCGGTGTGTGCAATGCTCGCAACTTTTGGCCGCAGCAACGCTCGCAAATCCCACTCTGACTCACCGTGTTCGACAAGCGGGAAAGGGGAGAGATCCCGGCGCGCACTAGCCCCTAGCAGCAAGTGATTCCGAGAGACACAAGCAGAGAGAACCCTCTCGCTCTTTCTGTGGCTTGCTCGCTGCATGCGCGTACGGCGCACAAGCGCTTTCTCGCTCGCTCACTTTGCCTGCGCATACGCATGCACAGCGAGGAAAGCGGCAGCCGGGCAAAGAGAGAGAAATGAGATTTCGTCGCCTGCCTGCCTGCCGCCGGCGCGCCGCCGCCACCAAATAAACGAAAATTTCTATGCATCGGCAGCGCTGGCACTAGCAACCGTTGCAAGTGTGTGTGTGTGTGTGTACTTTTGCGCTGGCGCCATCGCGGCTCTCTTGGTTTTCTCTCGAGCCACTTCTCTGCGTTTCGTCGTCGCCCGGCGCCACCGCGGCTTCTGGTGCGAACGCGCGCGCGCTCTAGTCGCTCAATCTCTCCGGTGCTGCTGCTTGCCGCCGCCGCACAAAGCGACAAGTTCTTTTCGCGTTCCCTCGAGTTTGCGAATCTGTGAGTCAATTTTGTTGTGTGTGCATCTAACTCTTGAGTGTTTGTGTATGCTGCTTCTGTTGACGATCTAGAAGCCGCCATTGAGTCTAGGCCACAACCCGACCAACTAGTGAGAGCGAGATCAACACAACAAGAGCCCCCGCCTCGCGAAAAAGTGTCAGTTGGTCCGAGCGAGTCAGAAACTGTATGTGCTGAGTGTGTGTGTGTGTATGAGTGAGTGCCCGCGCCTCTAGGATTCTAGTGGTGACAGATTTAAAAAATTAATCAAAGGAGTCTGTGTGTGTGTGTCTTAAGTAAGAGAAAGTGTGTGTGTTTGTGTGCGCGCAAGTCGTGTCCACAATTAGTGCGCTTAGGGGCCCCATCAATCAATTTATAATTAACAATTAAACACGGCGACCACCTTCAAGATGGAGTTCACTAATCACACGTACTATACGATTGATAGCACAAGCTCTCATAGTGCAACCAAGAAGTTCATAGACAAAGGCTCGGATGAGTACAAAAAAAGGCGTGAACGAAACAATGTCGCAGTTAGAAAGTCGCGAGAGAAGGCCAAATTGCGAAGTCGCGAGACCGAGCGACGAGTCGCGGAATTATCTAAAGAAAATCAACTCTATCGGGCCCAGTACGAGGAGCTCCGACGCGAGTTTAACGTTCTCAAGTCGCTATTGCTCAAAACAGGCTTGACAGAACAGGTGATCGAAGATCAGGCCCGGTATGCTGTGCCGCAAGAGGCCCAGCAGCGAGCGGTAGCCGCGCAAGCCGCGGCGGCGGCAGCGGCCGTAACCAATTCAGTAGTGGCCGCCGAGGCGGCAGCCCATCAGCGAAATCACCTCGCTGCCAATAATGAGGCCCAACAGCAGCGCTACGCGCCCGCCGAGCCACCGCAGCGTTTTGCAACCACGGAACGCTATCACGCGCCCACATCAACAAGCAACAACAACACCAGCAACGGCAGCGCCGGCAATACCAGCAACAATAGTGTGACATCAAGCTATTATAGCGATCACCCACATACGACACAATACCACTCCACAAACACAAGCACACCGCTAGACCAATGGACAGATGGAATCAATTATTCAGATAACAACGCCTTTTATGTTTGACAAAAGACCCCTTATATATCTTTCAGTTTTAGTTTTACCAATCTTTATATTATATATAAATATATAATCTTCATACGTTCGCGCAACGTTGCGCGATTATACAATAACCTAATACTTGCTTGCTTGCGTATGCTAGATGATAACTATTCCAACTTGACTACACCTCCAGCGCCCTCTAGTTGTTTTTGCAAGTTTTCGGCCTCCTCCTTGGTCAGATTAGATTTGATCACTTTGGGACACTCCTCAACGAATCGCTTGGCCTCGACCAAGTTGATACCCTCTATGAGCTTCTTGATTTCCTTTATGAGCGCGACCTTCTTAGTTTCGTCAAACTTTGTTAGTTTAAGGGTAAATGATGTCTTGACACCAGCAGCTGTGGCTGTTTCTTCTTCGGCTCCCGCTCCAGGTGCTGCAGCACCCGTTGCGACAACCCTCTGAACATCGGGTATCTTTAGCTCCTTCTTGAGGGCCTCATTGAGCAGAGTGACTTCAAAGAACTTCAATTGAGCTATCTGGTCCACGATGGCTTTTATTCGTCCAGCTGACATGGCTCGTCTCGTGGCCCAAAATAGTTCCTAGGCAATTGCTATGGTGAGCTTAAGATGATAAAGAAATCTTTTCGTAACAAATTAATATTAAGTTAACTTATTGCAGCCATGTGGGCACAAGTGTGGATCTCGCGCGAAACAACAACAATCGTAGATTTTGCAAATTTAGCGCGCCCTGATACGTGTTATTATGATTCACACTACGCATACAATCAGGCAATTGGTGATACAGTGCAGATGAGCGGCATTGTGCAAATACGACCGAAATGTGCGAGCCTTGCTCGCACCAAATCAACACAGACACGCACATTGGGCTGGGCACAGCAGCAGAGTGTGAGTCAAAACAAGCCGAGGGGAAAAAATCATGAAAACGCATCGCTGGATATCCACTCCTGACGACTCTCATCCTCTGACACCCAGCGCCGGACCTTATTATTTTAATTGACCACTCCAAACAATTGTATTAATGAATACATTCGTTGGATTTCCACTATTGACAACAACAAAATAAGCATTGCTGTTCAACCATTTGGCCCACACTCCCCGCATTGAGTGTAATGCAATCACACGAGATTTGCAACACAATAATCACTCACACAAGTTGCAAAGAAACAAAGTATTAGACAATCCAGTCCAAGAGGGTGCTAACTCTTGACACCATTCGCAATCATCATGAGCTGGTCATCCGAGTTATGGGACCAGTTCGATACCATCACAAATCACACTGCCAAGGGGATTGAGTTTTTAGATAAGCTGGGACATTATGTCAAGGATCGCTGCGTAATAGAAACAGATTATGCAAGCAAGCTAAGAAAGTTGGCCAAAAGCTATGATCTTAAGAAAAAGGACGATGAAGGTAGAGAGTTCACTTATTGCAAAGCATTTGCACAATCACTTAAAGAGCTGACCGACCTGGCTGGCCAACACGAAGTGATAGCTGAAAATTTGTCCCTACAAATTGTCAAAGAAGTCCAGACAGTTTGCAAGGGGTTGCGCGAGGAAAGGAAGATGCATTTAAACGAGGGTATCAAGTATCAAAATCTACTTACAGCTTCACTGAATCAACTGGACAAATCCAAGAAGGCTTATGACAAGGCATTCAAGGAGTCGGAGAAGGCGCATGAAAACTATCAGAAGGCAGATAAAGATTTGAACCTAAGTCGCGCCGATTTAGAGAAGGCTAAAACAATATCGCTCACAAAAGAGCGTCTATGTGAGAACAGTAAGACAGATTATGCGAAACAATTACAGGTCGCCAATCAGGCACAGCGAGAGCACTATAATCAATCAATGCCAAAAGTTTTTCAGCAACTACAAGATATGGAGCATCGACGTATTGAGTGTACGAAGAATATCTTGAAATTAAGTGCCATCGTCCAAAAGAATGTCATACCAATCGTAAACAAATGTTTGGATGGTATTGTCAACTCGGCCAACACCATTGATTCCACAAAGGATGCTCAAATAGTTATTGACAGATACAAGTCTGGCATGCAACCGCCCGATGATATTCCATTCGAGGACTTGAGCAACAGGACACAGCAGCAAGCAAATTGTGAAACAGACTCGGTGTCCACCCAGTCAAAGGGTAGTAGTTTGTTATATTCTCAATCACTCAAATCAGAGTCATTTAGGCATACGTTCACTGCACGAGGTTTAAAGAAACGCACTAAATTATTGAACATCTTCGGAGCCAACAACAAGAACGAGTACTCAGAGTTGCCGCCCAATCAAAAGCGAAAAAAGATCCAAGCCAAGATTCGACCAATTGAATGGTCAAATTAGCCAAGCTAATAGTGTTAAGGATGGTTTAATCATTATGCGACAAGCCTACGAAGAGAATGGCGCTTTCGGTGATCCCAAGACAATCGAGAGTCAATTACGCGAGAACGAGACCACCCTAGAGAGGTTGACCAGCGAGCTATCGAAGCATTTAGTACTATTAGATGAGATCGACGCCAGCAAAGTAGTCACAAATAATCAAACTCTGGGACCAAATAGCTCGGCAACACTGAATAATAACAAAACGACACCCACGAAAAATTATACGTCCGAAAATGATGCATCAAGCAAGTCGCCTAGCATCACAAACTCAAATCATCGGGCCAGTTTGGGACCTGAGTCAGAGATGTCGCGAACTAATTCAGACAACAGTCTAAGGCCTGATTCAAACAACCGTGCCGAGGGAACGAAAAGTAGTGCAACAAATCGAACAAGTAACTCATTTAATGATTCAATTAGCGATAGTATCTCACAGAGTGCAGTGCCTGTCGCCGCCACTGCTGGCAGCAATGTATCGGCTACGGCGTCCACAGCTGCAGTTAGCCTAGGAGGAGCCACCACCGCAGTAACAACAACCGCAGTCCGGTAAGTGTGTCGAGCCAGTTAGACATGTTCGCATTTGTGTGCGAGAATGCGCTGTCAAGCGCCTGTGATGTCTAGAGGCCGCCTTATCAATTTGATCTCTTCATAGGCGCGCACGCGTGCAAGTGACTAACTCCTCAATTTCCGATCTGAACAAACTGGATGAAAAAACGAATGATTCACAAACAGGGACACGATCGATGGGGCACCCCTGACGCAGGGGGGCAACCCACAGACAGCAGGGGCTGGCGACCAACAGACTCATATGAATAATGCTCAACATCAGGAACAAACTGGCGAGTTTGGCTACGAGGCGCCCAGCGAGCTGCTGGCCCAAGCTTACGCGTTTGCCAAGTTCCCCTTTAAAGGTGAGTTTCCGTTCAATGGTATCATCACTTTCTTTTGCAATCGATCTATGGAAACTAACATTACGAATACCCTTGAACCTCAACGTGTTTCCACAACAGCCGATCCTCTTGGTTCAATTTCAATGGAGGAGGGCGAACAGTTTGATGTAATAGAATTCGACCAGGGCGACGGGTGGACAAGAGTGAGGAGAAAAATCTTTAGCCTGGAGGACGAGGATTTTATCGGATTCGTGCCCACAACTTACATTGAAATTGAGACCATAGCCAATTCCTAATGTGCCTACCAAAGATTGCAATCTTATTTTACCCGTAACATTAGCACCACTACATACGACTACTTACCAACACAAACATTCACTCATTTAGATCAAAGCAAGCACACACGCAGAGAAAATCCTAGACAAGCGCTTGGAAGTAAATTTCTAAACAATCATCAAGCAACAATTCTTAAGTCATGTACATAAAGTAGAGCGGCCTCTTGGCCACGGTGAGCTACTCATTAAATTATCACAATTTGTCGTTTAAATTTCAATTTTCCTTCGAACACACGCACGCACGCGTATGCCTCACTTGGCCGCGCGTGCACGGCCGCTGGTTGTCAAGGCAACAGAACGTCTGGGGTGCGTGCAACGTGTTTTGTATATCGGTTGTTATTGTTTAGCTGGAGACTTTAGTCGAAGATCAGCTGATCTCAACCAGGCGGATATTGGCCCATCCTGGCAGCACCTCTCAACCGCAAAATGCAAGTCCAACACGAGGCGTGTCTTATTGAGTCGAGCCCACCGGGCTTTGCCGGGCACAACGTCAACAAGTCGCTCGATTCGTATTGTCTCCTGCCTCAGCTCTCAAACTCGTTGAGTCCCATCGAGCAGATGGCCGTATGTCCCGCGGGTGGTGGATCTAGCACGAGCCTGCTGGCAGTCCACTTGAGTGCCAACAATCAAATTGTGATAATCGACACGCGGAGCCATCAGAGGCGCGACAAGTTCCCGCTGAAGGCGTACGATAAGAAATTTTCAAAACAGTCATTTCATGTCAGCGGCTTGGCGTTCTCGCCCGACGGCCAGCGTCTTGCGGTGGGCCAAACCGATTGCATAATCTACATATACAAACTCGCGCCCGCCAGTCAGCAATCAAGTGGGGTCGTCCAATTATCTAGTCAGACTGATGGCGATTGGGGAAAAGGGGCGGCCAAGACGACCATCAGCGGCAAATTTGCCTCCTCGAGTCCCGTCACTTGTCTGCTCTGGTCCGAGATGGGCCTCATCTTTGGGGGCCAGGACGGCAAAGTGCGTCTCATCTTGTCGTTCAACAAGCAGCCGCCGCCGCCGCCGCCGCAATCAGGCGGCTTGGTTAGTGATCAAAACTCAAACGCTTCCGGCCAAACTCAAGCAGCGCAACAGCAAGCGAGCGCAGCGCCAAAAGTGGTGACACTGTTCACGGGCAGCAAGGGCATGGCCACGCCCGTATGTCTGGCCTACAAGGCGCCCGTCCTACTTGTGGGCCTTGCCAATAGCTCAATCCAGGTGCTCGTTTTCTCAGCCTCGGGCAGTTCCGCAGACGATTGGGTTGGCTTAAGCGATGCAATCAGCACGCCAAGTGATCTAATGAGCCAATTAGTTCAGCCGCCGTCCAGTCGAAGGAACTCGTCGTCTCAGGCGTCCACTGTTTTGCATTCGGCGCACACCATCGAGCACTCGTGCCCGCCCGTCCACTTGAATTTGATCCATCTGAATCACGCGCTCATCGTCTGCTGCTCGGGCTCGGACGGCAAAATCGCCTTCCACTCGCTTAGGGCCATCTCGGCGCCAGCCGGCAAGCTCTCGCTGGTTAGCCAACTGCAACAAACGCTAGACGTGAAAGAGGCCATCTTAGCGATGGACTACTCGCCCATCAACGAGATTCTCGCGTTGGCCACCAAGAGCAGGCTCATGTTTGTGCGCTACGACCAGCAGCAGCAGCAGCCCTCCACCGAAACGACTGGAAGCGACAAAGGTGCCGCTAGATCAGCACCAGCGGCACAACCCTGGCGCCTGCAGACGTCCACAATCGAGTTGAGACAAGTGCTCTCACTCACGAACGTCAGATGGACGCGCGACGGCGCCCAGCTTGCTGTGGGCGCCTCCTCGGGCGCGCTCGAGCTCTTCCGGTGCCAGTGGAGCAAACAGTCACTGAACGACAAGATGGACATTTGCCATATTGCGCGCAATCGAATTAGAATCACTAACCGCGAACGCAATCTGCTTGCCACTTACAAGACGCAATATGACATTAAACGAGTCAATCTGCTCGACGGCGGCCAAAGTGTGCTCGTTTGGACCACTGGCAGTTTGCTGCTAGCCAAGCTCGGCGGGCCCGAATCGGAAATCTCCTGGTCGGTATCAACTGGAGGTGGCAGCGGCGGCTCGCGACGCGACAGTCAACTGAAGAGCTCGTTGCCGGGTGGAAGCCCTGGGAGCAAGTTTCTCTTTGACCCAAACTCGGATTACGTCATTATCTATCACGAGACGAGCCGCGAGCTGCGCTTGCTCAAGCTCGGCCAGGACAGCGCTGCGTTTACAGTGCAACTTCCGGTTTCAGCAATCGTCCGGCGTCATCTGCTGAGTGTGTGTCAGTTTCCGCCGGGCGCCTGCTCCACAGGCGGCGTGCGAAAACCCTCGTTGTCGCCCAGTAGAAATAGCACGGCCACTGTGGCACGACCGACCCACTCGAGCTCGAACTCGAGCCGCCAAAACTCGGCCCAGCAGCGGACGCACAGGAGCTCCTCGAGTGGTCTCAACGAGGCCGCAAACGCACTCGAGCTGCTCGAAGAGAGGCGCGAGGACGACGCAAGCGATCGGGTGCCCGCTCCCAATCGAGTTGAGCGCTTTGCCCACCTGTCGTCGCGGGTCCAACTCGAAATAATTGATTTGAGCGGTTCGAGTCAACTTATATACTCGCACAAACACGAACACCAAATTGATTGGCTTTCGTTTAGCCACACAGGCCGCCTGTTGGCCTTCCTCGACGCGAGCGGCCAGTTGAATTTGCTGCGAATCAAGCAACAAGTGGCCGATAACTCGGCCAGCACAAGTCAGGACCACGATGGCGAATTGGTAGGAGAGCCAGAATTTGAGTTGGAAGTGTTGCTCACAAATTGCCAATTGGATTCCCCAGTTCAGTGGTTGCCCGAGTCCGATTCGCTGGTGGCCCAGGCGGGCCCGATTATCCACGTGTGGTATGATCCGTACGAGCGCGGGTCGCGAGCGGCGGAAAAATTTGACACGAGAAGCTACAATTTTCTGCGCAAAGCGCCCATGATCGATTTGAGCCTGTTGGGTAACTCATCGGCGAAGATTCCGAAGATTAAGGCGCTAGTCAACCGTGCGAATCAGGAGCTCGCCATAGAGCTGTCAAATGATCAGCACATTCAACTGGACCAAGCCAAGACCCAATTCTATGCCAAACTCGCTTCGGGCTCGCTCGAGTCCGCGCTCGAGCTGCTGGACACACTCTCGGCGGATAGAGCACCTGTTACGTGCGCCAGTCACGCGCGTCTGTACGCCAAATTGGGCTGGATGGCAATCGAGCGGGCCCAGTGCGAGCTCGCTTGGCGAATCTTCAGCAAATTGCAATACAAATCATTGGCCAAGTATTTGGAGAAATGTCTTGCGACTTCGACGGAGATGAGCGAGCTTCTAGCGAGCAATACAGCAGTTGAAACGGGCACAAAATTAGGCGGCAGTAGCTCGCAAGCTCTGCTGCTTGCCAAACTGCGAGGCGATTGGGACACTTTTGAGCGGCTGCTCGGCAGCGATCTAGAGGAAGTGATCGCGACTTATCGGCGACTCAACAAATGGGTGCGGCTTGTGGACTTCCTTGGGCGCAAGCAGCAATTTCGCCAGCGAGACCTCGCCGAACGCGACCAAATTGCCTGGCTGGTCGAGCGAAATCGTCTCAAGGTGGCCGCTCAGCTGAAGGTGAGCAGCTCAGGCGACCTCTTGGGCGCTCTGGAGCTTATGCTCGAGAGGTCGACCGGGCCCGATGACGCGTGCGAGTTTGCGCTGCGCAACGAGCAAAAGTTGTCTCTGGCCCTGAGAGCTTCCACCACGGACGGCAGCGGCGGCGGCGGCGGCGGCGATCTCACTGGGTGCCGACTTCGCGAGCTGCTCGAGACAGAGATTTGCGAAAAGCTAGTCGCGAGCGGCGACGGCACTAAACTGTCCAAGGCAGCCGGAATCTGTGAGAGGATTCTTGGCGACTTTCGGCGCGCCCTTGAGCTCTACCTGGAGGCGAACAATTTTGAGTCGGCCCTACGGGTGGCTGAAACTCACGGCGAGCTCTCGGATCGCGTCGATGCAATTCACTTGCGATGCGCGGACGATTTGCGCGACAAGTTCCTCGCGGATCGCTTTCAGACTTCCGGTAAGCGGGCTCGCGCCGCCATCGACCACTATCTCAAGTGCAATCAAAGTGCGCGCGCCCTCGAGATGGCCAACCATCTGGGCTCGAGCGAGTCGGGTCACGAGATACTCGCTCGCAATTGGGACGAGCTGATGAAACTGAAACAGGGCGATCAGCGCGATTTGGTTCTGGCGCAGAGTAGCGAGCTTGCCAAGCGGCTACAAGACGCAAGCGAGTTGGCAAAAGCAGCCCGAGCTCACGAGATGGCCGAGGACTACGCGCGTCTCGTGGTGATTCTAATCGAGCTGGGCGAACTCGAGCGGGCCTTTGGGGTGTCGCTCGAGCATTTGCATGCAAGCGATCGCGCGGCCGCAAGCGCGAGGTTTATTGAGCTGGCCGAAAATTTCGTAACCGAGGCACAAGTTAGCGACGAGGCACAAAGGGCCAAACTGATCGAGCGAGCTGAGCGCATCTATCTGCTCGTCGGGCAGCCTCAACTGGCAATTGAGATGCACGAGAAGCTGGAGCAGTACGATCAAATGTTGGCGCTTATCGAACGCTACCAGAGCGCCGACCAGTTGGAGGCGAGCCTGTTGCAGTTGGCGCGCTCCCTTGAGCTCGCGGGCAAGCTCGAGGAGGCCGAAAGGTACTTGTTGCGCGCCTCGCCTGGCGAGTGGACAAGTGTCGTGCGCATGTACCGATTGGCCAAGCGCTGGCCCGACGCCTTTCGAGTGGCGCGCGCCAACTGTTTGTCCGAGCAGGACCCGCTACTTGTGCAGCTGGCCTATTGGTGGGCTAAATCGCTGTTTTCAGCGCCATCTGGCGACTTGCAGCAAGACCTGTCGGCCAAGTCAAAGCAAGCGCGCGAGTTACTGTGCAAGCTCAATCTATTTAAACAAGTGGTCGAGTTTGCTTGCGAGGCCAAAAATTTTCAATTTGCACTCGATATTTGCAATGGTACGACCGATCATTTAAACGAGTCGCAACTTTCACCTTCCAACGGCAACAAAGTGAAACGCGAACTCGTTCTCCGTTACGCAACTTTTCTCGAGCAACAGCACAAGTTTGCCGAGGCCGAAAAGCTCTTAATTGACAACGGCCTGATTGAACTGGCTGCAAAGATGCACATCGACAACGATCAGCACGGCGAGGCGATCCAAGTGATCGAGCGCCAAATTGAAGCGTTGAACAGCGGCGGCGGCGGCGGCGGCGGCGATGCGACACAACTGGAAGTGCAGCGCCGCCAGCAGCTTGTGGCGCTGCTCAACTCGACGCTGGTCGAATGCGCCCAGCGAATTGTGGCCGAATTGAATGCGGCAAGCCGGCGCACACCGCCTCTGATGATGCGGCCGCAATCGCGCACGAGCTCGAGCGGCGAAATTGCCGCTGCGCCAAGCAGTTGGGCCGAGAAACTCCAGATGGCGCAGCAAATGTTTTTGCGCGCCCAACGGCCCGAGCTCGCCATCGAAATGTACCAAGCGCTGGGCATGTGGCAAGAGGCCATACAGGTGGCACAGAGATTTGCGCCGCGCCTGTTGGAGAGCGTGGAGCGCGCACTCGACCAGCAGGTGCAAGCCGATATCGAGCCCATTTTGCGACAAACGTCGACGACCAACGTGACGAGTGGTGCGCTCACCGAGGCGGCGAGCAGCAGCGGTTGCGACACGGAAAGTCTGGGCTCGTCGTCGGCGACGACAGAACGAAATTCTGCCGCACGACCGCCGGTTAAGCGCGGCGATGAGTCGAGCAGTGGCCAGGCGAGCGCGCTTAGGGCCTGGCGCCAGTTTGAGTTTGCCTACCGGCAGGACGATCGCCGAGGTGCGCGGCTTTACTTTGAAAAGTATCTGAGCCTGGTGCTTGCCAATGTTGAGGAGCACCTGGCGGCCGGCGGCCAGCGTAAATCGGACAGCGGCCAGGTGGCTCGCCAGCTGCGCCATTTGGACAAGTTTTTGCGCGGTTGCAGGCAAAGCGCCCAATCGGGCGCAACAGTTGACCAGGCCGAGTGCGGTCTGATTGGCTCGATTTTGCGACAACGCGACAATTTCGAGAGGATCCGCACACTAGCCGAGCTCATTTTCATGCTCGACCACAACTGGTGCAGCATGGACTTGGATTGCGTCACGCAGGCGCACGTCACCTGGTCGTGCTTGCGCAACATCCTGGCTGATCGCGCTCACCTCTTGGGCCGCGGCACGCCGCCCGACCGAGAGATACGCGGCCCAGATCCACTGGACGCGAGTTGTCATTTGCAAGTGGCACATTACGTAACTCTGTATGTGAGTCTCGTGCGCCACTTGTGCGAACAGAAATCGCTCGACAAGTTGACAATCAAGCAGGTAGAGTTGATGGCAAGCGAGCAGACGCCCGTGCTGGATCTTCTCAGCAAGCTGTCATTTGCGCTACTGCGCCACGCCAATTTGCTAGAGCTCGGCCGTTTACTACACTTGGCCGGATTGTGGCAATTGGCGCGCGGCCACTTGGCGCTCACCCGCCAGCTCTGGGGCGCTCTGCTCGAGTTGAACGACACCGCAAGTGGCAAGTCGAGCGCTGCTGGCGTGAATGGTAAATCAGCCCACGCGGGCGTATGGGAAACAGTCCCGCGGTTGCCACCGCCCGCCGTTCTTGGCCAACTCGTGGCGAATCTACCTGAAAACTTTATGGTTTTCTCTTCGCCAGTGCCAAGTTTAGTTGATTCGGTAAATCACGCGCGCCACTGGCTGCTCGAGACCCTGATTGGCCCAACGGGCGGCGTTAAATCGGCTAATGAAGCTCCCACGTGGGCGCGTCTGGATGTCAACTCGCCCGCTTGTCTCGCCTGTGGTCTGCCCACGTCGTCCGTCAACTCGCTACACCTGAGCGCGCAGGTTGAATTGCGCGCGCACGAGCTCGACGAGCTTCTAAATTTATGCGGCGACGCCCAATCGCACCAATCGGACTCAGGCTTGGGCTTGGGAGAAGTCTCGCTCGCGAACCGACTGGAAGTTGTCCTCAAACGGCGACGCGTAAAACTGGCCCAGAAGTTGGCCAGCGACGGGCCCCGAAAGAACGCGTCACGGAGTTCCTCTGCCGTTGATCAGCTCAGCGAGATTGTCGACTTTATAATCGACCTGTCGGCGCTCGACTGAGCCAGGCCTGGGAGTATCGAGTTGCCTCGGAGCACTATCCAACTCTCTCTCTCTCTTTGCGACTCTCTCCCTTCTAATAGATTCTACTCTCATGCGCACCGGGCTAATAATAAGAGGCGGTGATCGGCATAGTGCCTGTTCGCAGAGAATAATTGATAAGTTACGAGCGTCGGCCCTTTTGCGTTCAAATGGTGACGCTCAAGAGACGAGGCCCTCTCCCCACCCCCCTTTGCCCTCTTTCCCACACGCGACTCGACTCGACTCGACTTGCACAGCTCGGGTTGCATAATCACCTTGCCCCGCCCATCCATCAGACAACAAACTGGCTCGGCGGCCAGCAAGCGGGCATCGATCATGGACACAGTCGGGGGGTGCGCATCCGCCCGCTCGCCGCTATTCTCATCTCCGCGTCCATTTGTGCCGCGCGCACCCCACGCGAGCCAATATTGTTAGCCGTGCGCCAAGCGCGAGCCCGTTACACAACAATAAAACAGTAAATTGGTCGCTCTCGACACGAGGTGCAATCGATGTGCAGCGCGCCCAATTTACACGCACCTTAAATTGGCCGATTCGCCTGACGAACAATTCAAATAAGCGTGTGGCCGGAGCTTGAACGTCGCCGCGCCGGGCCGGGCCGACTTATTTGCTCGTCTCCTCTCTCAACTTGATTGTTCTTGTCTTCTGTGCGCGTCACCATGCACGCTCACAAGGCGGGCAGATTTAGCCGCCCGTTCGCAGGCCAGAACCATTGTTCTAGCCCGACGCGCGCACGCAGCCGCAAGAGCGCCGGCAAGCTGGCCGCCATATTTCGGCCGTGCTTCTGGGTGATGAATAATGGGCGCCGCACGTTTCATTGGCTGTGCGGCGGCGGCGGCGGCCGGTTCGCGCAATCTGCGAGCGCGCGCGCGCACGAGCTCACTGGTGTGGTGCGACCGCACTGTTCGATGGGTGCGAACGCGTCTGTGTTCCACTTGTGCTCGCGGTGACAAAAGCGCAACATTTTTCAGCCTTCGTTTCTCCATTCGCCTGCGCTCGATCGGCACAAGCATTCGAGAGCGAGAGACTCGATCGGGTGCAGTGCTCTTGTGGGCGCATCGCGCGGGCAAGCCACGAGAGTGTGCAGAAACACAATACAGCAGCAGCATGTTCAAGTTTGCAGGCAATCAAGTCGAGTGCTAAAGTGGGAGAGTCCCTCTTAAGCGGGCACGAGAAACTCAATCAATTTGCCCTAATTACTAGCTCGCTCGCTCGCTCGCCCGCCCGCCCCATGCATGCAACAATCAATCAAGATCAGCGCAAGTGTTCGAGTTTCTTCAAGTTCAAGTTGGGCGAGCGCCAAGTTTTCCAAGAAAGAGGAAGAGTGTAAAAAGAGGTCAGAGCAAGTGCAATCATCAATCAGGTGAGCGATTGGGCCCGTTACCTGTCGGCATGCGGCAAGTGGCCCACAGTCGACTATCTAGCAACTCGACCGGATCACTTTGAAATCGCCCAGAAGTCGCACATCGACACAAATCACACGACTAACCAGCCTCTCGGATTATTTTGCCTCCGCTTGCGTCCGCTGTAGGTAGCTTATGTGGATTCAGTCAGAACTCAATCGGATAAGCCGGGCTGACATTGCGCGGGCGCGCGCGCGCGCAACGGCCACTGACCAGTGCGCGCAGTCACTCGTGCGCACACAAGTTAACGAGTCGGAGGCAGAGCAAGATCGGGACGAGCGTCAGTGAGGCTCTGCGCGCTCGTTGCAGTCGCACGAGGGTTTAACTTGTAGCCAAAAGCCGGGTTGGCCAAGCAGAGAATAAGGTAAATAGACTTGAGCTCGTTAAAGGGCGATTACTCCGTTCAGAGGTCGCAATCGATTGGCTTTCGCGTGTGTGCCTGTGCGTGTGCGTGTGCGTGTGCGTGTGCGATGCGGGCAGTGGCCAGGCTACTCGATCACACAAGCCAGCCCGGAAGTGGGCCAATAAATGATTGTTTGCGCGCGTGTTGCGCTCGGTGAGCTCTAGGGCGCTCTAATTTTGTGCGCTCGGGATGCGCGGCCTTGGCGCAATTCAGACCAGTTTCGTGCGTGATGCGCGCTGGCTCGCCGACGTTTTGTTGTGCTCTGTGCGCTCGCAAAATGGAAGGGGAGCGGGGGGGGGGGCGAACTCGACAGCGGTCAGGATATTCGATGCGTCGCGCTCGTTCGAAAGCCAAATTGTGCAATGCCGCAAGTTCGAATAATGGGCGGCGCACGTCGTGCCGCCCCGTGTCGTGTCGTGTCGAGTGACCGCATCAGTGTGATTGCGCGAGCGAACCGCAAATTCATCATACTTAACAACATTGGCGGCAGTCCCGAAAATATCCCACTCGGAGCCCCCCTCTGCCCCCCCCCCCTTGTTTGTATGCATCAGATTCTACGATTTCGCATCGGGCTTGTCGTGTTGCGCGTGCACGATTCTCGGGCAAGTCAATGCGTGTCGCGTGCACGAAAGATAATACGCGTCTGTCTGTCGCGCTTCTTGGGCGACAGTCTGGCCCTTCGAGTGTGCTCGTTAGCACGCGCACGGTCGGTAATCATCTCTCGTTGTCTCGGGCTGATTTGAATTTCTTTAGTGTCGTCTACGGACGACCAAGTGCCCGGTTGAGACGCACGAACGGGACTTGTGAGTGCAATGAGGCGAATAGGTGACGAGCACAACACACTCAGGCGCAGTGCGTGCGTC